>JAHFWG010001581.1:4782-17939 GCA_020233015.1 Callinectes sapidus | reverse complement strand
TATATATATATATATATATATATATATATACATATATATATACGTATATATATATATACACACACACATATATACATATATATCAGTTAACGTTGTTTTCATTTTGCACGCCCTCTTAAGAATGCATCCCTTGCATAAATCGAGAGGTACCTGTATTGATGTTTACAAGCTTGTACTGCTTTTAATGGAAATGCTTGAATTTATTTCTTAATCACCTGTGACATGCATAGCCTCTTATACTTTAGTTTTTTGGCTTTTATAATACACTTTTCCATTGCCATATGTCTTCAAATGTGTATTGATTTATGAAATTAAAGTTTCAGTTATATCTTTTAGTGAGCTCAGTTTTTTATGACAATGTTGGTATTACACAGAATATATGTTAATTTTTAGGTTGTTTAAGTGTTCATCATATAACAGCATTTTATATAGTATATAAATCCACATTTGGTGTTTTCAAACATCACTAACTGTCATTCCACTGGAATAGTGAACCACAAGTTTATTTACCATATTGTGTTTCTTTTTTCCCCAGTTCATTACATTTCATTTTTTTAGAAAAGGAATAATTTTGTGTGATAATTAGCTAGAAAATATTTTATATAATCTGACAATGCCTTGTCTACCACAGAAAACACTGTTCATGAGCATCCACCGGACGAAGGACACTCACACCCGCACTATGATTACTTCAGCAGATCCCTACTACCATGTGGATGATCTGCCTCCCTTGGGCCACCTCCTGGAGCACCATCTAGCCTTTGGGCCCATTAAAAAGGTGTGCACACACACACACACACACACACACCGCATAGTGTAGTGGTTACCACACTCGGCTCACAACCGAGAGGGCCTGGGTTTGAGTCCCAGGAGTGGCAAGGCAAATGGGCAAGCCTCTTAATGTGTATCTAGCGCCTGTTCACCTAGCAGCAAGTAGATACGGGATATAACTCGAGGGGTTGTGGCCTCACTGTCCTGGTGTGTAGTGTGTGATGCAGTTTCAGCCCTACCCGAAGATCAGTCTATGAGCTTTGAGCTCGCTCTGTAGGGAAAGGCTGGCTGGGTGACAAGCAGGCGACCATGGTGAATAGCACTCACACACTCACATAACTTTATGGGCCACTGTGGCTGGCATAGGTTCGTACCCCCACTAGTGGTTGGTCAAATCTAGAGTTTTTCTGCTGTTAAATGAGGCAGTTACTGTCTTCTGACCAGGGGGATGTAGTATGTGTTTTGTTAAATCACAGCCTTACCCAAAGATTGGTAATACTAATGAGCTCTGGGCTTGCACTGAGAGGGTAAATTAGGCTGGTGGTTGTGGGTCAGCTCGTGATTAGACCTTGGTAAATACACACACACACACACACACACACACACACACACACACACACTATGCTTGTATGTGTATATGTTGTCATCATAAGCTGCTTTGTTTACACTCAGATTTTAATCCCTCTTACTGTTTTTAATTAAGCAGGTGAACACTGCAGTGGAAGCAACTTACAGTGTACTGGCAAGTGAGGATGATGTAAGGGGCTCCAGTCTGAGCCTTACTTGCAACTGGAAAGAATCCCTTACTTTGCTGAGTTCTCCTGCACCTGATGCCCATGCTATTGCTGTGAGTGTAAAGGAGTGTTTTGTTGCCATGAAATGTGGCTGTAGAACATAGCGTCATGAGAAGTATGAAGGATTTTAGATAAAACAGTTGTAAAGATAGACTAGAGTTTGAATTAAAGACAAGTAAAGATAGACTAGAGTTAGAATTAAAGACAAGTAAAATATTCTCAGGGGTATAAGAAAATGATACTATACTGTTAGTGGAGTCAGAATAAGACAGCTTGCACTAAGATCTGTAAAGATTTGAGGAAATTTATAGGGAAAAGTAATGTTTTTAAGAGTGGTTAATTTTACACAATATTTATAAACTTTTTTCCAAGTGATTAAAGATAACCATACACTACAAGTTGCTGATCTGATGTAAAATCCTTTTCTTGTTTATTGTAGACTGCTTAATCATTATTTCATTTCTTTATTTCATCATAAGCTTATGTACTTTAATAGATATTTGCAGCATTTACTCATCTTCTTCAGATTTGTATTATATAATACATTAATTTATTTTTCATTTATTTATTCTCTATTTATCCTAGTTTTTTCCTGTTTTTTTCCACTCCACATTCATTTCATTCCTTCTTCCTCTCTTTCAGAATGTACATGTGGTATGTGGGGATCCTCGCAGCCCTGTCCATCAGATGTACCTGGAGCTCAGTGTCCTGCGGGCGTTTGTGAAGGGCCTGAAAACTGGGGAAGTGTTGTGGTTTGTGCATGAAAACTCTAGCACTGTGACGGAGGAGCTGGAGGAGTTGTTCACCAGCATCAGAGACAAGGGTCAGGCTTTGATTGAATTGTTTTCTTGGCTTGCATATTTTAAGTAATGTTTTTGCTTGTGTTAATGACATCACTTCTTCATTCTTGTGGTGTTCAAGCTACATGGTCTGTATAGCTATGTGTGTGTGTGTGTGTGTGTGTGTGTGTTTGCTTGCATTTTATTATTTTTATTTGCACAGGTACCTCTCGATTTTTTGCGAGAGATGGTTTCTTCAATTTATGAATATTGTGTCTTTAGTTACTTTGTTTTTATCTAAATTCAGGTATATGATCTTGTTGTAAATGTCCTTTAGCTGTATTCATTGAAGTTAAAAACCTAAGAACATAAGAAAATGAGGGAAGCTGCAAGAGGCTGTTAGACTTATTTGTGACAGTCCCTGTGTTAACACCTCTTCCTAATTCCACCTATCATCCTCATCCATAAACTTGTCCAATCTTCTTTTAAAACTCCCAATGTCTGAGCAATAACAATATGATTATTGAGTCTGCTCCACTCATCAACTACCATATTTGAAAACCATTTCCTTCCTATTTCTCTCCTAAACCAAAATTTTTCTAGCTTGAACCTGTTATTTCTGATTATGTATTGACCCTAAAATCCTTGTTTTGTTATAACCCCTATATCACTCAAATACTTCTATCAGGTCCCCCCTCAACCTACATCCCTCTAAAGAATGCAACTTCAGTGCCTTTAATCTTGCTTTGTACGGAATATTTCTTGAGTTTGTGTATCGTTTCATATAATCCCAATGTCTACTCAGTTTATGTCTACTACTTATGTATTGTTCTTCAGTTTAAAACAGAAGTTTGTCTTCAGATGATATCCTTGTATGTTGATTGATATTTTTTCAATTGCACTTGTATAGGAAGTAACTGAGGTATTTTCTTTTCTTTATTTCAAATTATGTTTGATGCTTTTTTCTGGTCTGATGTGGAAATACGGTGGAGCCTCAGACCTAGAACACAATCCATTCCATTCCAGGACTGAAATGTTTGAGGAGTGAAATAATTTTCCATATAGGAAATAATGTATCCATTCCAAGACCCCACATACTTACCTCTTTATTTTTTTTATTTTTAATGTTATTTTCTACATAAAATTGCATAGTTAAACTGTAAATAAGACATAGAAGGTAAAAAAATATACAGAATATTGCACTAGAAGAACAAACTGAACAAAATTTGATATTTATCATTTTAAAGGGGAGTTTTGGCATGCACAGATGGTGGTGAGGGAGAGAAAGAAGATAGAACTTATTATTTTGAAGGGAAGTCTGTATAGGCATAAGCATGCTTTAATCAAATTATTTAAAAAAAAATTGAAAACTTCAAGTGTAAGTGTGTGTATCCAATGCAGAGACAGCAATATAAATTTTCTTGAAAGGCATAGTTGACAGACTTTAGAAGGAAGAAGAGACAGTGAGTGGACATGGGAGATGGAGAAATAAGGAGGCTGGGGGGGGGGGATGAGCACAGTAGGAGGGAGGGAATCCAACTATCAGTCATACACATGGCTGATATCCTTGCACCATCACCTGTCCACATCTATTACACTTAAAATACTTTCCAATGTGGATAATCACAGCTGCACAGTCTTTCTGTGATGTTTAACCGGATATTACAAGTCCATTGATAACATTTCTCTTGGCAAGATTTTATGTTATGCTCCACAGCTTATAAAAACAGTGGAGACTCACTACTGAAATGTCTAATAGTCAAACTTTTCAATACTTGAACACAAAAGTTTGTTTTAATATCAAAAACAAATCTAGTACTTGAACATCCAAATATGTGGTTGTAAACAAAAGCTTCCTCTCTAATGCCTTAATATTAAAAACAAATCTAGTACTTGAACATCCAAATATGTGGTTGTAAACAAAAGCTTCCTCTCCAACGCCGCTGCCCATCTCCCGGTGGTTGGTGAGTGAACGGTGCTAGCTCACCTAAGAGTGTTCATTGGCGTCACTACTGTGACTTTGTGAGGAAAGGCAGCCAATTGTAAAGCAGCATTACTCCAGAACTAAGGAAATCATATGACAAACACACTGAGTTCACAAACTTTGATACAGTATCACTATCACTCTGTGCCACAGAGTCAAGGTGATCCTCATGACAATATTGTATATAAATACAAAGAGGATATCAATCATAGAAGGCAATAGAGGAACAGAAACCTAAATATTGTGGTGAAAGCAAAACATATGAAAAGAATCATAGAGGCGATGAAGTGATTTTTGGCCAAGGAGTGGGAGACAAGTCACAAAGAACAATGAAATGAATAGAACTACACTGCAGGAACATACAGGATTCATGAGCAATAAGAATCTAAAGAAAGTATGGTTTTGTAATTCATGCATGGTTTTGTAATTCAAAGACTTTTATATGCAATATAAAAAATATAGCAGAAGATGAGGAGGGATATTTCCACTGCTGATTGCGGAAAGTAACGGCCGCTTCTTCTTCCTCTTGAGACCATCACTCTTAGCGATCTGTGCCTCCTCATCTTCTGCTGTATTTTCAATATTTCATGCAAAACATTACTGTTTGCTTTACCATAAGCTTGTAAACAGTTGATAAAAATGGTAGTTTGTGAATGTAAACATACATAAGACAGTATTACATGGCCAAATCTATAGTAGCCACCACACTGAAAAACAAGGAGGCCATTAAGGTTGTTGATGTGACGATGGATGTGAAAAAAGGACTTAAGTGATCTGTGGCAGTGGAAGAAGTAAAAAAATGTTGTTATAAAAAATTGCATTGAAATTCTTGTAAACTTAAGATTTTGCTAAGGTTAGAAAAAATTACCTGATTTATAGGTATCAATAGTCAAACTTTTGTATACTTGGACAGCCATTTGAAACAAATTTACCCTTCGACATTTTGCAGCAACTCTCCCAAAGGAAGCATTAATTATCATTTTTCATCACAGCCTAAAAAAATCTCTGGACATTTGTTTATTAGACATTTTCTGTTTGGGTTAACATATTCTTTCATCACTCACAGTATTTGCATGAACTTACATTACATTCTGTACACACACACACACACACACACACACACACACACACACACACACACACACACAGCACAGCACAGCACAGCACATAAAATCATTCCCTCCATCCACCTTTCCTCTGTTATCTCCCTCTCAGCCATCTCTTCTCCCTCCCTCCCTCCTGCCTTGTTGCAGCCTTTGATAGTTCATCTGCCTGTCCATTCCTCCTCTCCTTGCTCTTCTTCCCTTGCTACTTCCTTATTTCTCAATTATACTGGAGATCTTAGACTCTCAGCTCATCCTTGGTAACCTAAATTATTGGAATTAGGTCAGTCTTATGCATGCTGTTCCTGTTCACTCCAGCTCACCCATGGGATGTACCAAAGGAATGTGATACATGTTAAAAGTATGGATTTGGCTGCTTGCTGATAATGACATTTTATTATCTTATAAGTAGTTACTTTACAGCCAGTTGGTTGCAGAGCTACACATAGTCAATATTTGAATTTATAGATAGATGATGTTATGCAATTTTTTAAAAATTGCATCACCTGGTTTCTTGATTGCTGAATTTAGATATTTTAATGCCAAATTGCCAAATTAATGTTTTCACTGTCAAACACATTTTACTGCCAAAAATAGTTAAATAAATATAAATTGGCAACCCTGGAGCCTCAACTTGTCGCTTGGCTACTCCAGTGGCCAGCTTCCCTACATTTAGATATGTTTTGAGTTTAAAGTCCAAAGTTTGTTTGACCTCTGATGCAATAGATCTAGAAAGTTTTGTTCAAAGTCTGAATTGTTCGGTTTGTAAGGTGTTCGAAGTGTGAGGCTCCACTATATAGTAAGGGTATACAGACTGTTCATGATAATTTGTTGTTGCAGGAGTGAGGGTGAAGAGAGAAGAGGATGGTGGCTGTGACTTTGACATGATGATTGAGGGAAAATTTTTGAACAGGCGCCAGAACATGGACTTCACTGATCGCCTTTGGAATGTCCTGATGAGTATGTATGTGTGTGTGTGTGTGTGTGTGTGTGTGTGTGTGTGTATGTGTGTGTGTGTGTGTGTGTGTGTGTGTGTATGTGTGTGTGTGTGTGTGTGTGTGTGTGTGTGTGTGTGTGTGTTACTGACTAATTGTTGCTTTTTGAATTATCAATTTTTTGTTTAATATTATTATTTATTTATTTATTTGTTTTTTACATACTTGTATACTACATTGTGTCTTTTTGGGTGTTGTTAGAGAAGGATGGAGAAAGAAATAATGTTTTATTACATTTAAAGATTTCCTACACTTTTAAGAGGATGAGTTTACTGTTATGATTTATTGCTTTTCTCTGCACAGGATGTGTGTCTTACCAAGAACTCAAGGACAACCTGAGTTTTGTGTTCAAGGCAGTGGCAGGAGAAGAAATTAGGCCACAGATTCACATCCGTAACACTACACAGGTATGCTTAGGTACAAGGTTTGATGCTTTGGATCAGGGGGATGCTGTGAACTCATTATTAAAGCCAGTGTTAAGTATGACCTCACTGAACTTCAATTTGTGTCTCACAACACATGGGGCAGTCACAGCCTGCTCTCTAATGACTAATCTCTTCCTTCACACAAAACTACTTGCACTTTGTTACACACAAACACTTTACTCAAAAATCCAAACTAGATGTGGCAACTTTCACACCACTCTCGAAGTGCCTTTCTTGGGACGGGACTATAAATGTTCCAAGGTCACTATGCTATGCTGGTATCAACACCCCCTTCAACTTTTCTTCATTACCTTCTACAATATTTGCATTCTTAGATTTAATTTTTCAATTTGAACACCATCTCTCCTCTACTAAATCCTCATCTTCATCAATGAAACACAGTTGTCTGTGGAAACAGATAGTAGCTCTTTATTTGTTCCCTACTACTTTCTCTATTCTCATTTACATTTCAAAGCTGGATTCTGTGTCTGTGTGAAACAACTTGACCTGCTTTCATACCTACACTCTTGAATCATGAGCTTTCCACCATCTGGCTATGACTCCAAAGTCACTCTTGAAATAATTTTATGTTTGCTCTCTACCTCTCGCCTAATTCCTGTCACCATAAGAAATTGTTTGACTACTTAACTTCCAAAGTAGAGCTCTTGTCTCTCTTTCTTTTCCCAGAGATGTCCATTCTTGGAGACATCAATGTTCACCAACAACTTTGGCTACCTTTCCTTTTACTGACCATCCTGCCCTTCAACTTTGTTGTCCTCATTGACCTACAACAATTGGTGCTACATTCTACACATATTCTTAATCATCCTTCTGATTATGTTATTACTCTACCTTCATTGGGCTTCTCTGATGTATCTGTATCTGGGCTTGTTACTTCAATCCCTTCTCAAAGTGGAGAAGTGGAGGTACTTCTGGCATGTTGTCTCTGGTAGTTGGGGGAACTTGGGAGATGTTATGTTGATTTTTCTTGGGATGACTACTGGTTCCATGTCATAGATCCATCTCTGTGCTGAGCACATAATAGAGGTGATAGTGTTGGGCTTGGAGGTGTACATCCCTCTTTCTTTCCACCCATCCAAATTTCCCACACTTTAGTTTAACACTGGCTTTTTATTTTTTAAAAATTCTTTTGATGCTCTTGCTAGTGTCGTCATACATAAAAAAGATTGCAATTTAACTCAGTGCAAACTGTAACCTCTGTAAGTGTGGATTTCAGTTGTACCATTACTGGCAGCACAAGCTTTAGAAAGTAATATAAATATCAACCTTCATGTTCTTATATATTGAATCACACTATTTTGTATGAAACATTTGTTGGTTGTGTGCTTGATCATGTTTTGCTAATGTTGGCTTCATATTTGTTTTTATTATTCAATGTAAACATCAAAATCTTACCTTCCAGGTTGGGTCTTTGTTGCGTAATTTGATAAGGGGACGCGAGAGTCTGCCACAACTTAAAGACCTCACACCCTTACTCATGCTTATTGAGATAGGATATGAAAAGATTAAGAGAGACTACATCCACATCTTCCAGGGTAGGTGATTCCTGCCTTGTCTCCCACTCCAAGCATGTCTTCCATTTGTGTTAGTACTTTCAATTTGCACCAGGCTGTGTGCAGTCATCTATTTTTTCAAATAGTAGAATTTTTTAAAACTAGTTTTTTTAGTATTTTATGGCACTTTTAATCTAGAGCATTGGCACATAATTATACTTCTTAGAGGATTTGTCATGGTACAGGAATTACATTTTTTGTGCAAACATACAACTAAAAAAGAAAAAAAAAGATGCTATGCAAAGGAGCCAGCCCTATGATGGAAGTAAAAGTGGGAATCCAAATTAAGCATGTATAGAGTTCAAATAATAGACAGAAAAATAAGTTCAGAGGGGCAGAAAAATAAAGTGATAAGATATTGTTTTGAGAGATTAGGGTAGTTAGAAAGGTTGGTATTGATAGACAGAGTTGGAGTTTGATAAGGCAAGGTGCAAGCATGGAAACAATTTTGAAGAACAATTGAATGTCTCCATCAAGTTAGAAGCCTTCTTAGGGTTAAAGACATTCATGACATGGAAAATATAGCAATAGCAAAGGATCTTAATGGGTAGCATGAAACAGTCAGATAATGAAGGAGAAGAAGGAAAAAACTGTCATCCAAGGTGGAGCTTTTTACCATGCTTTGAGTGAGAATTCTATTTCGGAGATAGATAAGAGGGCAGTGGTACCTTCAGCTTGAAATAAAGGAGGTAAAGATGAAGAAGCAAGGAGATATTTTTGGTGAGATGCACAAAAATGCTGGGATAGACTAGGTATAATTGAGGCTGCTGAACTATTAATACTCGGTTGATTTGTAATGACTATTGTTCCTCATCTCTGCAATATCCATGTCATTCCAGCTTTTGGAATATCAAAGCAAGCAATAATTAGTTAACAATAAAAATTGGAGAGTGAAAGAAGTTTATCATATCATCCAAGTACCATATGATAATAGAAATTTTGAGATCATTGATATTTATCACTAATCTTTAGTAAGGAAAATTAGTTTTCACACCACCCATAGATGCACCTTATAGTTATAGGCTTGATACTACTGTTAGATTAAAGATTCTTTTATCTACAATGTACACCATGTATCAGCCATCTGATTAAAAAAGGCATGGTTAAAAAAGAAGTAATATAAAGTTTTCTTCACCAGCTGGAGACCTTGTGACAGGGGAGCAGCTGTTGTGGTTCATTGGGGATGGGTCAGCCAGCAGTGAGAATATGATGGTGGCGGTGGATCAGCTGGAGCGACTTCATGTAGCCCTGCAGACAGTAGTGGCAGTGAGAACCTACCTCAGCCTCCCTTGGGCCTCTATGGCTCATTTCACTGACCAGGTGAGATTCATGATCATTATGGATGTGTCATCTTGTGTGTGCTTCTTGTAAATTTTCATTACTCTCACCTTATTGTGTTCTCACTCTGTGCCCTTTTCAGATAGCTCATCTACACAGTACAGTCTTGTTTGTTGTTCTTGACTCAATGTTCAGGACTGACATTACTATTATGAATCATAGATGAAAACCAAAGAAAAGATTTAAACTAAAAATGCATATATATATTTTTTATTATTCAATGTTAATGGAGGAAAGGAAGATAAAGGTGAGTGCATATATCAGGTAGAGTTGTTTTTGTGCCTTTCTTGTATGCTAAGTTTTATTATAAATCCATGTTCCTTTTTTTTCCTCCATGTCCCCAGAAACAAGAACTTGACTTGTATCCCTTCTGCATTGTGTCTTCCAACAGGTTCTGAACCAAATGAAGGAAGAGGAGCTCAATGGTTCACACTCCTTCTCACTGAAGCTTGATGCTCTTTCCGTCCACCAGCAGTTTGACAAGTGTGTTTTTGGTGTCTTGCAGTTTCTAAATAGTAATAGATAATTCCAGTCATTTATATGTTTTTTAACCTAAGATTTTGATTGGGTTATTATTCCTTCAGTTTGCCTCTATTTGTCTGTATCTTTGTCTCATTACTTTGGTCCCTCTTTGAATCAAACTTCATATTTTTGTTATAAACTAATATAGTTTCTTATGGATGATAGAGAATATAGTGGAGACTCAATACTCAAACCTAATTAATTTCAAATTACTGTTCAATTATTAAAAAGTTTGACTATTGATACCTTTAAATCAGGTAATTCATTGTAACCTTCGCAAAATTTCAAGTTTACACAATTTCAATGCAATTTTTTAGAATTTTTTTTTCCTCTTCCACTGCCACAGGCCATAGATTTTTTCACATCCATCGTCACATCAACAACCTTAATGGCCTCCTTGTTTTTCAGTGTAGTGGCTACTATAGATTTCGCATGTAATACTGTTTTATATATGTTTACGTTCACAAACTAACATTTTTATCAACTATTTACAAGCTTATGGTAAAGCAAAAAGTAATGTTTTGCATGGAATATTGAAAATACAGCAGAAGATGAGAAGGCACAGATCGGTAAGAGTGATGGTCTCAAGAGGAAGAAGAAGCGGCTGTTACTCTCTGCAGTCAGCAGCAGAAATTTCCCTCCTCATTTTCTGCTGTATTTTTTGCGTTGCATACAAAACTTCAGTCTTCGTATTACAAAATCATGCTTTTCTAGGTTTTTATTGCTTATGGATCCTGTGTGTTCCTGCAGTGTAGTTTCTATTCATTTCATTGTTCTTTCTGACTTGTCTCCCACTCCACCTAAAATAATTTCATTGCCTCTATGATTCTTTTCATGTCTTGCTTTCACCACAATGTTTATGTTTCTGTTCCTCTACTGCCTTCTATGATTGATATAATCTTTGTATTCATATATTATATTGTCATAAGATCATCTTGACTCTGTGGCACTGAGTAATAGTGATACTTTGCCTGAAATCATCACCTCAACACTGTGCCACTTCCACTAGGGTTAAGGTCTTGATATCAGGGAATTATGGTCTCCTTATTATATTATGGGGTTCATTAGCCATGATGAAAGCATTGTGAGGATTGCTGACTGTGGTGAGTGGTAGTTGTGGGCATGTGACGCTGTAACAAAGCTTGTGAACAATGTCACATGATTTCCTCAGCTCTGGAGTAATGCTGCCTTATGATTGGCTGCCTTTCTTTATGACATCACAGTAGTGATGCCAATGAGCACTTTTAGGTGAGCTAGCATCCTTCACTCACCTATGTGGATACTGAGGGTGGCAGTGGTGGTGGAAAGGAAGCCTTTGTTTACAACCATGTGGGTGGACGTTCATGTACTAGATTTTTTTTTTAGTATTAAATCAAATTTTTGTGTTCGAGTATTGAAAAGTTTGACTATTGAGATATTCGAGTATTGTCTCCACTGTATAGTGAATCCATAAGAAATGAATTGCATTTATTTACTTCCTTCAAGTTTTAACCCTCGAGTATCTGTTTCTTATGTAATTATAATTATCAACCACTTTTTGACAAAAAACAGGTAATTTCAGAATATGTAATAAACTTGATCTTGGTCACTGCAGTACTGATCTTGCATACTAACTTATGATGGAACTGCAGTGACTTTAAGCCTTAGCCGATTTCCCTCCCATACTGATGTAGACGTGATATGAGTTTGCAATTAGCTTTCCTTTGTTATCAACACATTGCTGCAGCTTTTGAAAAAGAATGTAGATGTCATTTTCAGCTGTGGATATCTGACTGATAGTGACATTTATACATACTACATGGAATCCATTTGAATTTGCTCTGCTCCAAGGTTGGACAGTTATTTTGATGAGTTGGGCACTCTTTGGAAATACATGTGTCCACTTTGGAGACCACATGTGTAACCTCTAATATAAAATGTATTGTGTATAAAAGTAAAGGTTGATCTTATAAGTGTAATGTGTTATAGAAGTAAGAAGCTCTACTTGTTTACTTGCTTTTAATATTTAGTACAATGTATGTTTTTAAAATTTCTGTAGCCTTCAACTTTACCTTTAGTCCTTCCATGTTTGTCATTCTTTATTATCTTTGTTAGTTTTACATTATCATTAAATGCTTCATTAGATTTTTCTTCAATCTTCATCCACATTACTTTTGTCTTCAATTATTTATGTCATTCCTTTGCAGCAACAGTACCTGATTAATAATTTTGAAAAGTAAGCTCAATCATGAAGTATAATTTATTGCCAATCATACAAGCAATAACTATATATATACAGACTCAGTAACTGAAAACATTAGATTAGGACAAAGGTGCATTTTTTATATAGTTTTATGCACAGGAGTCACACAAGCAAAGAAATCTGGCAAACCTTTGTGTTGTGTTGCAGCATGAAAGAGGACACTTGGGAGATCAGTCTTCACAGCCAAGAGAGGACTTACTCCAAGCTACTGGTGTGTCACATCTCTCATAAACCCTTCATCAATATCTCCTCGACTGCTGAAGGTAAAATTCAATGTTTAATTTTCAAACTACTTTTGCCATTACTCTTGCCATTTTCTATTGAGCTGGAGATCTCATGACTAAATTCTGTTCTTTGAGAAAAATTTTCAATCAAAATTTTTTTTTCTTATTATTTATTTTTTAGAATACATTTATATATATGATATGAATTTCCTCCCATGTTTATTTAAATCTCAACCTACTTATGGTCAATTCTTGTTCACCTCATTCACATTGTCTTCAGCCTTTTTTGCGTTGTTACAATGTTGCATCTTTTGCTATCTTATACCTCTGTTTTCATGCCAACTGCTCTTCTGATCTTACCAACTGCATGCTCTCTCTCCTAGGGCATTGCTGAACAGGATTTTCT
>JAHFWG010001760.1:0-16816 GCA_020233015.1 Callinectes sapidus | reverse complement strand
AGTGCCGACACGTCACGGCGGTGCTCCAGGGACGTCACTGTTGCTGGCTGTTGCTGGTCCTCGTCAGTGGTCACCAGTCGCAGGGCTTGCCACTGCACAGCATCCAGTCTCTGCATATGGGTAGCGGCAGTCGACATCCAGGACAGGGCACCGTACTCCATACAAGGGCGTATCTGCGCCTTGTACAGTGTGAGGATGCCCTGAGGGTTGAGGGTGTCCGCCATCCTGCGCAGGGCAGAGACTCGAAGAGAGGTCTGGCGGGCGACGGCAGCAATGTGGTGATCGAAGCGCAGGCTGCGGTCGACAGACACGCCCAGGATCTTGATGCAATCCTGGAGTGGCAGGCTATTTCCTCCAAAACGTAATAGTCCTGATACTGCGTGTAAGGCGCCTGGGGACCGCGAGATGACCGTTGCCTGCGTCTTTTCAGGTGCAAAGTTGACTTGCCGCAGCTCTCCCCACTGCTCCACCACCCTGAGCTGCTTGTTTAGCTCATTGATGGCACGCCGGCTGTCGAGGCGGCAGTAGGAGTGGGAGAGCGTGCAATCGTCAGCGTAAGCAACCACAGATGACAGCTGCCGGAGAAGGTTGTCGATGTAGACGTTCCACAAGACTGGACCCAAAACTGAGCCCTGTGGAACTGAGCCCCAGACTGGTGAGGGCCTTGATGACTGCCCGTTGACCACTACCTGAAGGGTCCTGTCCTGGAGGTAGTCTTCGAGCAGCATCAGCAGGTCACCTTGGACACCCTTGGCACGGAGCTTTTTGAGGAGTCCCGTGTGCCAGACTCTGTCAAAAGCCCCAGCAATGTCCAGGGCCACCACGAGAGTGTCCAGGCCTTCCTCTAGGGCGTCTTGCCAGTTCTTGGAGAGGAGGAGGAGGAGGTCTGCGGTGGAACGACCGGGCCTGAAGCCAAACTGCCTGTCTGAGAGGAGGTGGTTCTCATACATGTGTTTACAGATGGCATCAGTCACTATATGCTCCAGCACTTTGCCCATCACTGAGAGCAGGGAGATGGGTCTAGAGTTGCTGGGCTCAGACCTTGAGTTTTTCTTGTGGATCGGAACCACACTCGCCTCCTTCCATGCTGAGGGCCACTTTTTCTCACGCAGGCAAGACTTGAAGATGGTGGTGAGAGGAGGTGACAGCTCTTTGGCACAGTGCTTGAGGACCCTGGGGCTGACGTCATCTGGGACTGTAGCTTTGCCCACATCCACTGCACCAGGTAGCCGCTCAACTTGCTCTGCCGTCACCGAGACGGTGGTGACAGAGCGGTCGGTTTCCTGGGGCAGCTGTGGTGCAGGTCGTGCCGGGTCATTTTGTTGGCGTAAAGCTCGGCAAGGAGTGTGGCCTTCTCCATGCTGCTTGTGGCAGTGGATCTGTCAGGTCTGGTGAGTGGAGGAAGAGCCTCGCGGTGACATTCACCTTGCTGCTCCTTCACCAGATGCCACCAGGTCTTGTTGCCAACACCTGGGCCACTTTCGCCTCCTGTCCTCTCTCTCAGCTGTTTTCTCGCCCATGTACAGGTGGACGTCATCCTCTTGCATGCCTCTCGGTGCAGCATCTTGTTCCTGAGTGACGGGTGCCGTTTGTACCTCACCCAGGCGGCATGCTTGTTCTCGGCTGATGCTCTGCAGCGAAAACCAAACCAGGCGGGATCACCGGGCCTGGAGAGGTAACCTCGGCTGGGCACGTGCAGTTGTTGGAGGGCAAGGAGCCTGGTGGTTAGAGCACGAGCCTTGGCATCAGCATCGCCCACCAGGAGGGACTCCCAGTCGGTGTTTTCCATGTCCTGCTTCATGGAGGGCCAGTCTGCCCTGTCCCAGAGCCAGATAGTATGTGGGATGGCGTCTTACCTCGCTGCCAGCAGCTCGACCTGAGAAAGCACGGCGAAGTGGTCTGAGCTGCCCACTGGACCAAGCTGCTGGCACCGGATGCTGGCTTCGGGGAGGTCTGTTATGACAGGGTCCAGTAGCCCTCCTCGTTCATGTGTGGGGAAGGTGACATGGTTGGCCAAGCCCTGTACTGTCAGGAGGTTGTTATATACATCCTGCTCCATGGGGAAATTAAGGTCCCCCACTATCATCACATGGGAGCACTTGTGATGCTGGAGCAGAGTGTCGAGTTCTTCCGTCAGGAAGTCCAGCGGGGCTCGCCCTTGTCTTGAGGGGCGGTACATAACACAGAGGAGAAGCCCACTGTTGTCAGTGAGTAGCACCCTGAAGAACAGAGCTTCCGTCAGATGTGGCACAGCTACGTTGAGCTCCTGGGTTTGAAGGCCGTCCTTAAAGCAGGCAGCAACACCTCCACCTGCTTTATTTTTTCGGTCCTTCCTCACCCACGGGGAGTAGCCTGAGATCCTTCCAAACGTAGGTTCCGCCTCGTCGTTCAGCCATGTTTCCGTCACTGCGACAATGTCTGCACCATGTCGCAGCACGAAGTTATGGCTGAGGTCGCCCACGTTGGTGCGAAATCCTCTGACGTTGGCGGAGACCATGGTCAGGTGACAGTTGGAGCGCCTGTTCCCTCGCCGCCTCGCGTTGGCTTGGGAGTGAGGTGTGGAGGTGAGGCGGGGTGCGTCAGTGTCTGCCCTGCCACGAGGGGCTGTTCCAACCGAGGGAGTGTCCAGGTTGAGGCTCCCAGGAGGGTTGGAGGGGGCCCTGAAAGGGCTGCTGGGGGTGAGGGGGTTGTTGCCGCGCCAATCCCTCCGTCAGAACCCTCAGGATAATTTTCTCCTGCCTTTGCTCTTGGCGCTCGTCGGCAGCACGACTGTAGCACACCTCAGATGTGTGGCCGGGACGGGATCAGTAGTCACAACGGGGCCTTTGCTTTCCTCTGTGCCTTGCTGTGTGCGTGGGGGCTTGTGGCTGAGTCACATGAGGAGGGGAGACTGAACGCTGTTGGGGTGATTTCCTGTCCGCCTCTCTCTCTCTCTCTCTCTCTCTCTCTCTCTCTCTCTCTCTCTCTCTCTCTCTCTCTCTCTCTCTCTCTCTCTCTCTCTCTCTCTCTCTCTCTCTGTGTGTGTGTGTGTGTGTGTGTTTTATGACCATGAATTGTTTTGAATATGTTTGTGCACATGCACTCTGAACTGTTGACATTTTTTTCCCCAATTATCAATGTAATCTAGTTTATTCTCTCTTAACTTACTGTGCTAACTACTGGTTGTCTCATTATATGAAATCTACTTTCATATTTTTACAGTCTCATTGCCTCAAAGCTCAACTTGATGCTCAGCAAACTGCAAGATGTGAATGAATTTGTACCTCTGTGGCTTGTCTGTGATGGAAAAGATCCTCAAGTAAGTGTTTGTTGGACTTTTGTGTGTGTGTGTGTGTGTGTGTGTGTGTGTGTGTGTGTTGGTGTGTGTATTTGTTTATCTAGTTGTATAATATGGGGTTCAAGCAGGGCTCATAGTTTGCTGTGTGTGTGTGTGTGTGTGTGTGTGTGTGTGTGTGTGTGTGTGTGTACAGGTACCTCTCGATTTATGCTGGGGATGCGTCCCCGAAGAGGGGGTACAAAACGAAAATGATGTAAATCGAACTATTTGTATACACATACACTTTATATATATATATATATATATATATATATATATATATATATATATATATATATATATATATATTGTAATTGTATGTATACATATATACTTATTAAAATCCTTTGTAATGATGTGTTCCATGCCCTCGCTGGCCTAAACCCTTGGAAGGCTTATGGACCTGATGGGGTCCTTCCTATTGTTCTCCAAAACTGTGCCTCCGTGCTTGCACCTTGCCTAGTCAAACTCTTTCATCTCCGTCTATCTACAGTACTCATCAAAAATATGTGACCACCTCTCTATGTGGTTGTGTATTTATGGTGACAACAGACAACCTCTTCCTGTGACAGACAGAGGCACACCGATGATGGCCTACATACACCAGCTTGTAGTGTCAGGATGCTCTGACGCCATAGGGTGGTCTTGATCTTTTGTCCAATATCAATTCACCCTCATAAACACTATCCTATTTTTCACCATAAATACACAACTATGTAGAAAAGTGGCTGCATATTTTTGACGAGTACTGTACATCTACCTTTCCATCTAGCTGGAAGTTTGCCTACATTCAGCCTGTTACTGAAAAGGGTGACCGTTCTAATCCTTCAAACTACCGTCCTATTGCTTTAATCTCCTGCTTATCTAAAGTTTTTGAATCTATTCTTAACAAAAAGATTCTTAAACACCTATCACTTCACAATCTTCTATCTGATCGCCAGTATGGCCTCCGTCAAGGCCGCTTTACTGGTGATCATCTACCTTTCCTTAGTGAGTCTTGGTCATCCTCTTTTAGAGATTTTGGTGAAACTTTTGCTGTAGCTTTTGATAGAATCTGGCACAAAGCTTTAATGTCCAAACTACCCTCCTACAGCTTCTATCCTTCTCTCTGCAACTTCATCTCAAGTTTCCTTTCTGATCATTCTATTGCTTCAGTGGTAGACCGTCACTGTTCTTCCCCTACATTTATTAACAGTGATGTTCCTCGAGGGTCTGTCCTATCACCCACTCTCTTCCTATTATTCATCAATGATCCTCTAAACCAAACTTTTTGCCCTATCCACTCCTATGCTGATGATACCACCTTGCACTTTTCCATGTCTTTCCAAAGACGACCAACCCTTCAGGAAGTACACAGCTCAGAATGCCTAACTTCTGATCTCTCTGAAATTTCTGATTGCGGCAAAGCAAACTTAAGTGTTGTTCAATGCCTCAAAAACTCAATTACTCTACCTATCAACACAACACAACCTTCCAAATAACTATCCCCTCTTCTTCAATTACACTCAACTGTCCCCTTCTACACTAAACATTCTTGGTCTATCCTTTACTTGTAATCGAAACTGGAAACTTCACATCTCCTCTCTAGCTAAAACAGCTTCCATGAAGTCAGGTGTTCTGAGCCGTCTCCACCAGTTTTACTCACCTCCCCAACTGCTAACTCTATACAGGGGGCCTCATCTGCCCATGTATGGAGTATGCTTCACATGTTTGGGGAGGCTCCACTCATACAGCTCTATTGAACTGGGTGGAATCAAAAGCTTTTCATCATATTAACTCCTCTCCTCTGACTGACTGTCTTGGCCTCTTTCTCATCGCTGCAATGTTGCCTCTCGCTATCTTTTACTGCTATTTTCATGCTAACTGCTCTTCTGATCTTGCTAACTGCATGCCTCCCCTGCTCCCGCGGCCTCGCTGCACAAGACTTGCCTCTTTCTCTACCCCTATTCTGTCCGCCTCTCTAATGCAAGAGTTAACCAGTATTCTCAGTCTTTCATCACTTTCTCTGGTAAACTCTGGAACTCTCTTCTTCTGTATTTCCATCTGCCTACGACTTGAACTCTTTCAAGAGGGAGGTATTAAGGAAACTTATTCCATTCTTTTGGCTAATGAATCAGAACTTTCCCATGGACTGGCACTTCAGTGGGCTTTTTTGTTATTTTTTTGTTGCCCTAGGCTGACTCTTTTCTACATATGAAAAAAAAAAAAAAAAAAAAAAAAAAAAAAAAAAAAAAAAAAAAAAAAAAAAAAAAAAAAAATATATATATATATATATATATATATATATATATATCAGTGCTTTAACTCAATTACCTTATCATGGCAAAATTCCCTGACCTTAATCTGCACAATTTCAGGTATAACAGAGCTCTACATGATTGGAATATTCATTACTTCCTTTTCATGATGAGTACTAATTGTCACAGGTTTCTTGCTGGAGCCTCACTGGACACTTTTGAGCCACAATATGATAGGCTTGGTTGGTAATTCTCATTAACACCTTGTCACGCAGTATTAATTTTATAGTGAGGTTAGCTGTAAAGGATATATATATATATATATATATATATATATTAGGGGGGTGCAAAAAAAGTGATTCACATAAGAATCGCGATTCTCATTTACTACGATTCAAAATCGATTTAAAATGTTCCAAAATCGAGTTTAATTATTTTTTTTTTAATCCGCTGGCTGTCGGCTTTTATTTTGAAACGACGCGGGAGTCGGGACGCAATAGAGGAGGAAAGAGAAATTCAACTGGCCCCGTCCTCGTTGAAGGCAAAGATTTGGACTCATTTTGGTTTTTACCAAAAGGATCCTTTTCACACCTCTAGATTGAAGCAGAAATCATGAATCAAATCGTTTTGAATCGAAAATAGATTTTGAATCGAATTGTAGCCCCCAAAAATTGGAATCGAATCAAATCATGAGATAGTAGAAGATTCCCACCCCTAATATATATATATATATATATATATATATATATATATATATATATATATATATATTGTTACGAACCCATGTATGGGGGGGGGTGGCCGTGGCCGTGGGTATGTGTGTATGTATGTGCGTGGTGGGCGTGAGAGTAGACAAAGAAGCAACGGGTCTGGGACGGGAAGGAGAGAGAGAGGCCGGAGGAGCGACACAAGGGAGAAGGGGGGCTTTTGACGATTCAGCAAATAGTTTTCTGCCGCCGCCCGGCGACAGGCAGTGAGGGGAGAGAGCAGAGAGAAGAGAGTTGGGGCCCAGTGAGGAGGACAGAGGGAAGAGCTGCCTGGTTTCCCCTCGTTCCTGGACAGATATTCTGACTGCCATGTAATAGTGCCTGTGGGTTGGCAGTGTGTGCGCCTGGACTGTGTGTGCCTAGTTGACATCGTGGAAGCCTGCTGGGAGGCCGTGAATGAGGTGTGAGGTGTGAGGAGGCCAGAGCTGCCGCCTTGCTGTGTCGTCTTGCTGAGCACGCCTTTGTCATTGTGTGAGGCGTGTCACGGTCCCCCGTGTTACCTGTAGTGCTTGCTGAGTAAACTAGCCAAAGTGAACTCTGTGTGTTTGCTTTGTCCCCCATTTTGAGCTGCTATAGGTACAATTCGCTACACTTGCCCATCCGAACCGTGTGGAAGTTACGCAACCCCCCTATGCCCTGTTGCCCTGCTTGTGCACCTGGGAGGCCTGTGTGAACCCTGTGGCCTGAGACGTGCGGCTGAGGGCAGAGAGAGGGTGTGAAGAAGAAACAAGGGGGGTGAACGTAACAATATATATATATATATATATATATATATATATATATATATATATATATATATATATATATATATATATACGTATATATATATATACACACACACATATATACATATATATCAGTTAACGTTGTTTTCATTTTGCACGCCCTCTTAAGAATGCATCCCTTGCATAAATCGAGAGGTACCTGTATTGATGTTTACAAGCTTGTACTGCTTTTAATGGAAATGCTTGAATTTATTTCTTAATCACCTGTGACATGCATAGCCTCTTATACTTTAGTTTTTTGGCTTTTATAATACACTTTTCCATTCTTGCCATATGTCTTCAAATGTGTATTGATTTATGAAATTAAAGTTTCAGTTATATCTTTTAGTGAGCTCAGTTTTTTATGACAATGTTGGTATTACACAGAATATATGTTAATTTTTAGGTTGTTTAAGTGTTCATCATATAACAGCATTTTATATAGTATATAAATCCACATTTGGTGTTTTCAAACATCACTAACTGTCATTCCACTGGAATAGTGAACCACAAGTTTATTTACCATATTGTGTTTCTTTTTTCCCCAGTTCATTACATTTCATTTTTTTTAGAAAAGGAATAATTTTGTGTGATAATTAGCTAGAAAATATTTTATATAATCTGACAATGCCTTGTCTACCACAGAAAACACTGTTCATGAGCATCCACCGGACGAAGGACACTCACACCCGCACTATGATTACTTCAGCAGATCCCTACTACCATGTGGATGATCTGCCTCCCTTGGGCCACCTCCTGGAGCACCATCTAGCCTTTGGGCCCATTAAAAAGGTGTGCACACACACACACACACACACACACCGCATAGTGTAGTGGTTACCACACTCGGCTCACAACCGAGAGGGCCTGGGTTTGAGTCCCAGGAGCGGCAAGGCAAATGGGCAAGCCTCTTAATGTGTATCTAGCGCCTGTTCACCTAGCAGCAAGTAGATACGGGATATAACTCGAGGGGTTGTGGCCTCACTGTCCTGGTGTGTAGTGTGTGATGCAGTTTCAGCCCTACCCGAAGATCAGTCTATGAGCTTTGAGCTCGCTCTGTAGGGAAAGGCTGGCTGGGTGACCAGCAGGCGACCATGGTGAATAGCACTCACACACTCACATAACTTTATGGGCCACTGTGGCTGGCATAGGTTCGTACCCCCACTAGTGGTTGGTCAAATCTAGAGTTTTTCTGCTGTTAAATGAGGCAGTTACTGTCTTCTGACCAGGGGGATGTAGTATGTGTTTTGTTAAATCACAGCCTTACCCAAAGAGTGGTAATACACACACACACACACACACACACACACACACACACACACACACACACACACACACACACACACACACACACACACACACACACTATGCTTGTATGTGTATACGTTATCATCATAAGCTGCTTTGTTTACACTCAGATTTTAATCCCTCTTACTGTTTTTAATTAAGCAGGTGAACACTGCAGTGGAAGCAACTTACAGTGTACTGGCAAGTGAGGATGATGTAAGGGGCTCCAGTCTGAGCCTTACTTGCAACTGGAAAGAATCCCTTACTTTGCTGAGTTCTCCTGCACCTGATGCCCATGCTATTGCTGTGAGTGTAAAGGAGTGTTTTGTTGCCATGAAATGTGGCTGTAGAACATAGCGTCATGAGAAGTATGAAGGATTTTAGATAAAACAGTTGTAAAGATAGACTAGAATTTGAATTAAAGACAAGTAAAATATTCTCAGGGGTATAAGAAAATGATACTATACTGTTAGTGGAGTCAGAATAAGACAGCTTGCACTAAGATCTGTAAAGATTTGAGGAAATTTATAGGGAAAAGTAATGTTTTTAAGAGTGGTTAATTTTACACAATATTTATAAACTTTTTTCCAAGTGATTAAAGATAACCATACACTACAAGTTGCTGATCTGATGTAAAATCCTTTTCTTGTTTATTGTAGACTGCTTAATCATTATTTCATTTCTTTATTTCATCATAAGCTTATGTACTTTAATAGATATTTGCAGCATTTACTCATCTTCTTCAGATTTGTATTATATAATACATTAATTTATTTTTCATTTATTTATTCTCTATTTATCCTAGTTTTTTCCTGTTTTTTTCCACTCCACATTCATTTCATTCCTTCTTCCTCTCTTTCAGAATGTACATGTGGTATGTGGGGATCCTCGCAGCCCTGTCCATCAGATGTACCTGGAGCTCAGTGTCCTGCGGGCGTTTGTGAAGGGCCTGAAAACTGGGGAAGTGTTGTGGTTTGTGCATGAAAACTCTAGCACTGTGACGGAGGAGCTGGAGGAGTTGTTCACCAGCATCAGAGACAAGGGTCAGGCTTTGATTGAATTGTTTTCTTGGCTTGCATATTTTAAGTAATGTTTTTGCTTGTGTTAATGACATCACTTCTTCATTCTTGTGGTGTTCAAGCTACATGGTCTGTATAGCTATGTGTGTGTGTGTGTGTGTGTGTGTGTGTTTGCTTGCATTTTATTATTTTTATTTGCACAGGTACCTCTCGATTTTTTGCGAGAGATGGTTTCTTCAATTTATGAATATTGTGTCTTTAGTTACTTTGTTTTTATCTAAATTCAGGTATATGATCTTGTTGTAAATGTCCTTTAGCTGTATTCATTGAAGTTAAAAACCTAAGAACATAAGAAAATGAGGGAAGCTGCAAGAGGCTGTTAGACTTATTTGTGACAGTCCCTGTGTTAACACCTCTTCCTAATTCCACCTATCATCCTCATCCATAAACTTGTCCAATCTTCTTTTAAAACTCCCAATGTCTGAGCAATAACAATATGATTATTGAGTCTGCTCCACTCATCAACTACCATATTTGAAAACCATTTCCTTCCTATTTCTCTCCTAAACCAAAATTTTTCTAGCTTGAACCTGTTATTTCTGATTATGTATTGACCCTAAAATCCTTGTTTTGTTATAATCCCTATATCACTCAAATACTTCTATCAGGTCCCCCCTCAACCTACATCCCTCTAAAGAATGCAACTTCAGTGCCTTTAATCTTGCTTTGTACGGAATATTTCTTGAGTTTGTGTATCGTTTCATATAATCCCAATGTCTACTCAGTTTATGTCTACTACTTATGTATTGTTCTTCAGTTTAAAACAGAAGTTTGTCTTCAGATGATATCCTTGTATGTTGATTGATATTTTTTCAATTGCACTTGTATAGGAAGTAACTGAGGTATTTTCTTTTCTTTATTTCAAATTATGTTTGATGCTTTTTTCTGGTCTGATGTGGAAATACGGTGGAGCCTCAGACCTAGAACACAATCCATTCCATTCCAGGACTGAAATGTTTGAGGAGTGAAATAATTTTCCATATAGGAAATAATGTATCCATTCCAAGACCCCACATACTTACCTCTTTATTTTTTTTATTTTTAATGTTATTTTCTACATAAAATTGCATAGTTAAACTGTAAATAAGACATAGAAGGTAAAAAAATATACAGAATATTGCACTAGAAGAACAAACTGAACAAAATTTGATATTTATCATTTTAAAGGGGAGTTTTGGCATGCACAGATGGTGGTGAGGGAGAGAAAGAAGATAGAACTTATTATTTTGAAGGGAAGTCTGTATAGGCATAAGCATGCTTTAATCAAATTATTTAAAAAAAAATTGAAAACTTCAAGTGTAAGTGTGTGTATCCAATGCAGAGACAGCAATATAAATTTTCTTGAAAGGCATAGTTGACAGACTTTAGAAGGAAGAAGAGACAGTGAGTGGACATGGGAGATGGAGAAATAAGGAGGCTGGGGGGGGGGGGATGAGCACAGTAGGAGGGAGGGAATCCAACTATCAGTCATACACATGGCTGATATCCTTGCACCATCACCTGTCCACATCCATTACACTTAAAATACTTTCCAATGTGGATAATCACAGCTGCACAGTCTTTCTGTGATGTTTAACCGGATATTACAAGTCCATTGATAACATTTCTCTTGGCAAGATTTTATGTTATGCTCCACAGCTTATAAAAACAGTGGAGACTCACTACTGAAATGTCTAATAGTCAAACTTTTCAATACTTGAACACAAAAGTTTGTTTTAATGTCAAAAACAAATCTAGTACTTGAACATCCAAATATGTGGTTGTAAACAAAAGCTTCCTCTCTAATGCCTTAATATTAAAAACAAATCTAGTACTTGAACATCCAAATATGTGGTTGTAAACAAAAGCTTCCTCTCCAACGCCGCTGCCCATCTCCCGGTGGTTGGTGAGTGAACGGTGCTAGCTCACCTAAGAGTGTTCATTGGCGTCACTACTGTGACTTTGTGAGGAAAGGCAGCCAATTGTAAAGCAGCATTACTCCAGAACTAAGGAAATCATATGACAAACACACTGAGTTCACAAACTTTGATACAGTATCACTATCACTCTGTGCCACAGAGTCAAGGTGATCCTCATGACAATATTGTATATAAATACAAAGAGGATATCAATCATAGAAGGCAATAGAGGAACAGAAACCTAAATATTGTGGTGAAAGCAAAACATATGAAAAGAATCATAGAGGCGATGAAGTGATTTTTGGCCAAGGAGTGGGAGACAAGTCACAAAGAACAATGAAATGAATAGAACTACACTGCAGGAACATACAGGATTCATGAGCAATAAGAATCTAAAGAAAGTATGGTTTTGTAATTCATGCATGGTTTTGTAATTCAAAGACTTTTATATGCAATATAAAAAATATAGCAGAAGATGAGGAGGGATATTTCCACTGCTGATTGCGGAAAGTAACGGCCGCTTCTTCTTCCTCTTGAGACCATCACTCTTAGCGATCTGTGCCTCCTCATCTTCTGCTGTATTTTCAATATTTCATGCAAAACATTACTGTTTGCTTTACCATAAGCTTGTAAACAGTTGATAAAAATGGTAGTTTGTGAATGTAAACATACATAAGACAGTATTACATGGCCAAATCTATAGTAGCCACCACACTGAAAAACAAGGAGGCCATTAAGGTTGTTGATGTGACGATGGATGTGAAAAAAGGACTTAAGTGATCTGTGGCAGTGGAAGAAGTAAAAAAATGTTGTTATAAAAAATTGCATTGAAATTCTTGTAAACTTAAGATTTTGCTAAGGTTAGAAAAAATTACCTGATTTATAGGTATCAATAGTCAAACTTTTGTATACTTGGACAGCCATTTGAAACAAATTTACCCTTCGACATTTTGCAGCAACTCTCCCAAAGGAAGCATTAATTATCATTTTTCATCACAGCCTAAAAAAATCTCTGGACATTTGTTTATTAGACATTTTCTGTTTGGGTTAACATATTCTTTCATCACTCACAATATTTGCATGAACTTACATTACATTCTGTACACACACACACACACACACACACACACACACACACACACACACACACACACACACACACACACACACACACACAGCACAGCACAGCACAGCACATAAAATCATTCCCTCCATCCACCTTTCCTCTGTTATCTCCCTCTCAGCCATCTCTTCTCCCTCCCTCCCTCCTGCCTTGTTGCAGCCTTTGATAGTTCATCTGCCTGTCCATTCCTCCTCTCCTTGCTCTTCTTCCCTTGCTACTTCCTTATTTCTCAATTATACTGGAGATCTTAGACTCTCAGCTCATCCTTGGTAACCTAAATTATTGGAATTAGGTCAGTCTTATGCATGCTGTTCCTGTTCACTCCAGCTCACCCATGGGATGTACCAAAGGAATGTGATACATGTTAAAAGTATGGATTTGGCTGCTTGCTGATAATGACATTTTATTATCTTATAAGTAGTTACTTTACAGCCAGTTGGTTGCAGAGCTACACATAGTCAATATTTGAATTTATAGATAGATGATGTTATGCAATTTTTTAAAAATTGCATCACCTGGTTTCTTGATTGCTGAATTTAGATATTTTAATGCCAAATTGCCAAATTAATGTTTTCACTGTCAAACACATTTTACTGCCAAAAATAGTTAAATAAATATAAATTGGCAACCCTGGAGCCTCAACTTGTCGCTTGGCTACTCCAGTGGCCAGCTTCCCTACATTTAGATATGTTTTGAGTTTAAAGTCCAAAGTTTGTTTGACCTCTGATGCAATAGATCTAGAAAGTTTTGTTCAAAGTCTGAATTGTTCGGTTTGTAAGGTGTTCGAAGTGTGAGGCTCCACTATATAGTAAGGGTATACAGACTGTTCATGATAATTTGTTGTTGCAGGAGTGAGGGTGAAGAGAGAAGAGGATGGTGGCTGTGACTTTGACATGATGATTGAGGGAAAATTTTTGAACAGGCGCCAGAACATGGACTTCACTGATCGCCTTTGGAATGTCCTGATGAGTATGTATGTGTGTGTGTGTGTGTGTGTGTGTGTGTGTGTGTGTGTGTGTGTGTGTGTGTGTGTGTGTGTGTATGTGTGTGTGTGTGTGTGTGTGTGTGTGTGTGTGTTACTGACTAATTGTTGCTTTTTGAATTATCAATTTTTTGTTTAATATTATTATTTATTTATTTATTTGTTTTTTACATACTTGTATACTACATTGTGTCTTTTTGGGTGTTGTTAGAGAAGGATGGAGAAAGAAATAATGTTTTATTACATTTAAAGATTTCCTACACTTTTAAGAGGATGAGTTTACTGTTATGATTTATTGCTTTTCTCTGCACAGGATGTGTGTCTTACCAAGAACTCAAGGACAACCTGAGTTTTGTGTTCAAGGCAGTGGCAGGAGAAGAAATTAGGCCACAGATTCACATCCGTAACACTACACAGGTATGCTTAGGTACAAGGTTTGATGCTTTGGATCAGGGGGATGCTGTGAACTCATTATTAAAGCCAGTGTTAAGTATGACCTCACTGAACTTCAATTTGTGTCTCACAACACATGGGGCAGTCACAGCCTGCTCTCTAATGACTAATCTCTTCCTTCACACAAAACTACTTGCACTTTGTTACACACAAACACTTTACTCAAAAATCCAAACTAGATGTGGCAACTTTCACACCACTCTCGAAGTGCCTTTCTTGGGACGGGACTATAAATGTTCCAAGGTCACTATGCTATGCTGGTATCAACACCCCCTTCAACTTTTCTTCATTACCTTCTACAATATTTGCATTCTTAGATTTAATTTTTCAATTTGAACACCATCTCTCCTCTACTAAATCCTCATCTTCATCAATGAAACACAGTTGTCTGTGGAAACAGATAGTAGCTCTTTATTTGTTCCCTACTACTTTCTCTATTCTCATTTACATTTCAAAGCTGGATTCTGTGTCTGTGTGAAACAACTTGACCTGCTTTCATACCTACACTCTTGAATCATGAGCTTTCCACCATCTGGCTATGACTCCAAAGTCACTCTTGAAATAATTTTATGTTTGCTCTCTACCTCTCGCCTAATTCCTGTCACCATAAGAAATTGTTTGACTACTTAACT
Source organism: Callinectes sapidus (assembly GCA_020233015.1). Lineage (NCBI taxonomy): Eukaryota > Metazoa > Arthropoda > Malacostraca > Decapoda > Portunidae > Callinectes > Callinectes sapidus. Next base: position 2,278 of record JAHFWG010001760.1, on the reverse strand, counting down.
TCCAAAGTAGAGCTCTTGTCTCTCTTTCTTTTCCCAGAGATGTCCATTCTTGGAGACATCAATGTTCACCAACAACTTTGGCTACCTTTCCTTTTACTGACCATCCTGCCCTTCAACTTTGTTGTCCTCATTGCCCTACAACAATTGGTGCTACATTCTACACATATTCTTAATCATCCTTCTGATTATGTTATTACTCTACCTTCATTGGGCTTCTCTGATGTATCTGTATCTGGGCTTGTTACTTCAATCCCTTCTCAAAGTGGAGAAGTGGAGGGACTTCTGGCATGTTGTCTCTGGTAGTTGGGGGAACTTGGGAGATGTTATGTTGATTTTTCTTGGGATGACTACTGGTTCCATGTCATAGATCCATCTCTGTGCTGAGCACATAATAGAGGTGATAAGTGTTGGGCTTGGAGGTGTAGTTTAACACTGGCTTTTTATTTTTTAAAAATTCTTTTGATGCTCTTGCTAGTGTCGTCATACATAAAAAAGATTGCAATTTAACTCAGTGCAAACTGTAACCTCTGTAAGTGTGGATTTCAGTTGTACCATTACTGGCAGCACAAGCTTTAGAAAGTAATATAAATATCAACCTTCATGTTCTTATATATTGAATCACACTATTTTGTATGAAACATTTGTTGGTTGTGTGCTTGATCATGTTTTGCTAATGTTGGCTTCATATTTGTTTTTATTATTCAATGTAAACATCAAAATCTTACCTTCCAGGTTGGGTCTTTGTTGCGTAATTTGATAAGGGGACGCGAGAGTCTGCCACAACTTAAAGACCTCACACCCTTACTCATGCTTATTGAGATAGGATATGAAAAGATTAAGAGAGACTACATCCACATCTTCCAGGGTAGGTGATTCCTGCCTTGTCTCCCACTCCAAGCATGTCTTCCATTTGTGTTAGTACTTTCAATTTGCACCAGGCTGTGTGCAGTCATCTATTTTTTCAAATAATAGAATTTTTTAAAACTAGTTTTTTTAGTATTTTATGGCACTTTTAATCTAGAGCATTGGCACATAATTATACTTCTTAGAGGATTTGTCATGGTACAGGAATTACATTTTTTGTGCAAACGTACAACTAAAAAAGAAAAAAAAACAGATGCTATGCAAAGGAGCCAGCCCTATGATGGAAGTAAAAGTGGGAATCCAAATTAAGCATGTATAGAGTTCAAATAATAGACAGAAAAATAAGTTCAGAGGGGCAGAAAAATAAAGTGATAAGATATTGTTTTGAGAGATTAGGGTAGTTAGAAAGGTTGGTATTGATAGACAGAGTTGGAGTTTGATAAGGCAAGGTGCAAGCATGGAAACAATTTTGAAGAACAATTGAATGTCTCCATCAAGTTAGAAGCCTTCTTAGGGTTAAAGACATTCATGACATGGAAAATATAGAAATAGCAAAGGATCTTAATGGGTAGCATGAAACAGTCAGATAATGAAGGAGAAGAAGGAAAAAACTGTCATCCAAGGTGGAGCTTTTTACCATGCTTTGAGTGAGAATTCTATTTCGGAGATAGATAAGAGGGCAGTGGTACCTTCAGCTTGAAATAAAGGAGGTAAAGATGAAGAAGCAAGGAGATATTTTTGGTGAGATGCACAAAAATGCTGGGATAGACTAGGTATAATTGAGGCTGCTGAACTATTAATACTCGGTTGATTTGTAATGACTATTGTTCCTCATCTCTGCAATATCCATGTCATTCCAGCTTTTGGAATATCAAAGCAAGCAATAATTAGTTAACAATAAAAATTGGAGAGTGAAAGAAGTTTATCATATCATCCAAGTACCATATGATAATAGAAATTTTGAGATCATTGATATTTATCACTAATCTTTAGTAAGGAAAATTAGTTTTCACACCACCCATAGATGCACCTTATATTTATAGGCTTGATACTACTGTTAGATTAAAGATTCTTTTATCTACAATGTACACCATGTATCAGCCATCTGATTAAAAAAGGCATGGTTAAAAAAGAAGTAATATAAAGTTTTCTTCACCAGCTGGAGACCTTGTGACAGGGGAGCAGCTGTTGTGGTTCATTGGGGATGGGTCAGCCAGCAGTGAGAATATGATGGTGGCGGTGGATCAGCTGGAGCGACTTCATGTAGCCCTGCAGACAGTAGTGGCAGTGAGAACCTACCTCAGCCTCCCTTGGGCCTCTATGGCTCATTTCACTGACCAGGTGAGATTCATGATCATTATGGATGTGTCATCTTGTGTGTGCTTCTTGTAAATTTTCATTACTCTCACCTTAT
>JAHFWG010000992.1:23162-43485 GCA_020233015.1 Callinectes sapidus | reverse complement strand
GAGGGAAGCTGCAAGAGGCTGTTAGACTTATTTGTGACAGTCCCTGTGTTAACACCTCTTCCTAATTCCACCTATCATCCTCATCCATACACTTGTCCAATCTTCTTTTAAAACTCCCAATGTCTGAGCAATAACAATATGATTATTGAGTCTGCTCCACTCATCAACTACCATATTTGAAAACCATTTCCTTCCTATTTCTCTCCTCAACCAAAATTTTTCTAGCTTGAACCTGTTATTTCTGATTATGTATTGACCCTAAAATCCTTGTTTTGTTATAACCCCTATATCACTCAAATACTTCTATCAGGTCCCCCCTCAACCTACATCCCTCTAAAGAATGCAACTTCAGTGCCTTTAATCTTGCTTTGTACGGAATATTTCTTGAGTTTGTGTATCGTTTCATATAATCCCAATGTCTACTCAGTTTATGTCTACTACTTATGTATTGTTCTTCAGTTTAAAACAGAAGTTTGTCTTCAGATGATATCCTTGTATGTTGATTGATATTTTTTCAATTGCACTTGTATAGGAAGTAACTGAGGTATTTTCTTTTCTTTATTTCAAATTATGTTTGATGCTTTTTTCTGGTCTGCTGTGGAAATACGGTGGAGCCTCAGACCTAGAACACAATCCATTCCATTCCAGGACTGAAATGTTTGAGGAGTGAAATAATTTTCCATATAGGAAATAATGTATCCATTCCAAGACCCCACATACTTACCTCTTTATTTTTTTTATTTTTAATGTTATTTTCTACATAGAATTGCATAGTTAAACTGTAAATAAGACATAGAAGGTAAAAAAATATACAGAATATTGCACTAGAAGAACAAACTGAACAAAATTTGATATTTATCATTTTAAAGGGGAGTTTTGGCATGCACAGATGGTGGTGAGGGAGAGAAAGAAGATAGAACTTATTATTTTGAAGGGAAGTCTGTATAGGCATAAGCATGCTTTAATCAAATTATTTAAAAAAAAATTGAAAACTTCAAGTGTAAGTGTGTGTATCCAATGCAGAGACAGCAATATAAATTTTCTTGAAAGGCATAGTTGACAGACTTTAGAAGGAAGAAGAGACAGTGAGTGGACATGGGAGATGGAGAAATAAGGAGGCTGGGGGGGGGGGATGAGCACAGTAGGAGGGAGGGAATCCAACTATCAGTCATACACATGGCTGATATCCTTGCACCATCACCTGTCCACATCTATTACACTTAAAATACTTTCCAATGTGGATAATCACAGCTGCACAGTCTTTCTGTGATGTTTAACCGGATATTACAAGTCCATTGATAACATTTCTCTTGGCAAGATTTTATGTTATGCTCCACAGCTTATAAAAACAGTGGAGACTCACTACTGAAATGTCTAATAGTCAAACTTTTCAATACTTGAACACAAAAGTTTGTTTTAATGTCAAAAACAAATCTAGTACTTGAACATCCAAATATGTGGTTGTAAACAAAAGCTTCCTCTCTAATGCCTTAATATTAAAAACAAATCTAGTACTTGAACATCCAAATATGTGGTTGTAAACAAAAGCTTCCTCTCCAACGCCGCTGCCCATCTCCCGGTGGTTGGTGAGTGAACGGTGCTAGCTCACCTAAGAGTGTTCATTGGCGTCACTACTGTGACTTTGTGAGGAAAGGCAGCCAATTGTAAAGCAGCATTACTCCAGAACTAAGGAAATCATATGACAAACACACTGAGTTCACAAACTTTGATACAGTATCACTATCACTCTGTGCCACAGAGTCAAGGTGATCCTCATGACAATATTGTATATAAATACAAAGAGGATATCAATCATAGAAGGCAATAGAGGAACAGAAACCTAAATATTGTGGTGGAAGCAAAACATATGAAAAGAATCATAGAGGCGATGAAGTGATTTTTGGCCAAGGAGTGGGAGACAAGTCACAAAGAACAATGAAATGAATAGAACTACACTGTAGGAACATACAGGATTCATGAGCAATAAGAATCTAAAGAAAGTATGGTTTTGTAATTCATGCATGGTTTTGTAATTCAAAGACTTTTATATGCAATATAAAAAATATAGCAGAAGATGAGGCGGGATATTTCCACTGCTGATTGCGGAAAGTAACGGCTGCTTCTTCTTCCTCTTGAGACCATCACTCTTAGCGATCTGTGCCTCCTCATCTTCTGCTGTATTTTCAATATTTCATGCAAAACATTACTGGTTGCTTTACCATAAGCTTGTAAACAGTTGATAAAAATGGTAGTTTGTGAATGTAAACATACATAAGACAGTATTACATGGCCAAATCTATAGTAGCCACCACACTGAAAAACAAGGAGGCCATTAAGGTTGTTGATGTGACGATGGATGTGAAAAAAGGACTTAAGTGATCTGTGGCAGTGGAAGAAGTAAAAAAATGTTGTTATAAAAAATTGCATTGAAATTCTTGTAAACTTAAGATTTTGCTAAGGTTAGAAAAAATTACCTGATTTATAGGTATCAATAGTCAAACTTTTGTATACTTGGACAGCCATTTGAAACAAATTTACCCTTCGACATTTTGCAGCAACTCTCCCAAAGGAAGCATTAATTATCATTTTTCATCACAGCCTAAAAAAATCTCTGGACATTTGTTTATTAGACATTTTCTGTTTGGGTTAACATATTCTTTCATCACTCACAATATTTGCATGAACTTACATTACATTCTGTACACACACAACACACACACACACACACACACACACACACACACACACACACACACACACACACACACACACACACACACAGCACAGCACAGCACAGCACATAAAATCATTCCCTCCATCCACCTTTCCTCTGTTATCTCCCTCTCAGCCATCTCTTCTCCCTCCCTCCCTCCTGCCTTGTTGCAGCCTTTGATAGTTCATCTGCCTGTCCATTCCTCCTCTCCTTGCTCTTCTTCCCTTGCTACTTCCTTATTTCTCAATTATACTGGAGATCTTAGACTCTCAGCTCATCCTTGGTAACCTAAATTATTGGAATTAGGTCAGTCTTATGCATGCTGTTCCTGTTCACTCCAGCTCACCCATGGGATGTACCAAAGGAATGTGATACATGTTAAAAGTATGGATTTGGCTGCTTGCTGATAATGACATTTTATTATCTTATAAGTAGTTACTTTACAGCCAGTTGGTTGCAGAGCTACACATAGTCAATATTTGAATTTATAGATAGATGATGTTATGCAATTTTTTAAAAATTGCATCACCTGGTTTCTTGATTGCTGAATTTAGATATTTTAATGTCAAATTGCCAAATTAATGTTTTCACTGTCAAACACATTTTACTGCCAAAAATAGTTAAATAAATATAAATTGGCAACCCTGGAGCCTCAACTTGTCGCTTGGCTACTCCAGTGGCCAGCTTCCCTACATTTAGATATGTTTTGAGTTTAAAGTCCAAAGTTTGTTTGACCTCTGATGCAATAGATCTAGAAAGTTTTGTTCAAAGTCTGAATTGTTCGGTTTGTAAGGTGTTCGAAGTGTGAGGCTCCACTATATAGTAAGGGTATGCAGACTGTTCATGATAATTTGTTGTTGCAGGAGTGAGGGTGAAGAGAGAAGAGGATGGTGGCTGTGACTTTGACATGATGATTGAGGGAAAATTTTTGAACAGGCGCCAGAACATGGACTTCACTGATCGCCTTTGGAATGTCCTGATGAGTATGTATGTGTGTGTGTGTGTGTGTGTGTGTGTGTGTGTGTGTGTATGTGTGTGTGTGTGTGTGTGTGTGTGTGTGTGTGTGTGTGTGTGTGTGTGTGTGTGTGTGTGTGTGTGTGTGTGTGTGTGTGTGTGTGTTTTACTGACTAATTGTTGCTTTTTGAATTATCAATTTTTTGTTTAATATTATTATTTATTTATTTATTTGTTTTTTACATACTTGTATACTACATTGTGTCTTTTTTGGTGTTGTTAGAGAAGGATGGAGAAAGAAATAATGTTTTATTACATTTAAAGATTTCCTACACTTTTAAGAGGATGAGTTTACTGTTATGATTTATTGCTTTTCTCTGCACAGGATGTGTGTCTTACCAAGAACTCAAGGACAACCTGAGTTTTGTGTTCAAGGCAGTGGCAGGAGAAGAAATTAGGCCACAGATTCATATCCGTAACACTACACAGGTATGCTTAGGTACAAGGTTTGATGCTTTGGATCAGGGGGATGCTGTGAACTCATTATTAAAGCCAGTGTTAAGTATGACCTCACTGAACTTCAATTTGTGTCTCACAACACATGGGGCAGTCACAGCCTGCTCTCTAATGACTAATCCCTTCCTTCACACAAAACTACTTGCACTTTGTTACACACAAACACTTTACTCAAAAATCCAAACTAGATGTGGCAACTTTCACACCACTCTCGAAGTGCCTTTCTTGGGACGGGACTATAAATGTTCCAAGGTCACTATGCTATGCTGGTATCAACACCCCCTTCAACTTTTCTTCATTACCTTCTACAATATTTGCATTCTTAGATTTAATTTTTCAATTTGAACACCATCTCTCCTCTACTAAATCCTCATCTTCATCAATGAAACACAGTTGTCTGTGGAAACAGATAGTAGCTCTTTATTTGTTCCCTACTACTTTCTCTATTCTCATTTACATTTCAAAGCTGGATTCTGTGTCTGTGTGAAACAACTTGACCTGCTTTCATACCTACACTCTTGAATCATGAGCTTTCCACCATCTGGCTATGACTCCAAAGTCACTCTTGAAATAATTTTATGTTTGCTCTCTACCTCTCGCCTAATTCCTGTCACCATAAGAAATTGTTTGACTACTTAACTTCCAAAGTAGAGCTCTTGTCTCTCTTTCTTTTCCCAGAGATGTCCATTCTTGGAGACATCAATGTTCACCAACAACTTTGGCTACCTTTCCTTTTACTGACCATCCTGCCCTTCAACTTTGTTGTCCTCATTGCCCTACAACAATTGGTGCTACATTCTACACATATTCTTAATCATCCTTCTGATTATGTTATTACTCTACCTTCATTGGGCTTCTCTGATGTATCTGTATCTGGGCTTGTTACTTCAATCCCTTCTCAAAGTGGAGAAGTGGAGGGACTTCTGGCATGTTGTCTCTGGTAGTTGGGGGAACTTGGGAGATGTTATGTTGATTTTTCTTGGGATGACTACTGGTTCCATGTCATAGATCCATCTCTGTGCTGAGCACATAATAGAGGTGATAAGTGTTGGGCTTGGAGGTGTACATCCCTCTTTCTTTCCACCCATCCAAATTTCCCACACTTTAGTTTAACACTGGCTTTTTATTTTTTAAAAATTCTTTTGATGCTCTTGCTAGTGTCGTCATACATAAAAAAGATTGCAATTTAACTCAGTGCAAACTGTAACCTCTGTAAGTGTGGATTTCAGTTGTACCATTACTGGCAGCACAAGCTTTAGAAAGTAATATAAATATCAACCTTCATGTTCTTATATATTGAATCACACTATTTTGTATGAAACATTTGTTGGTTGTGTGCTTGATCATGTTTTGCTAATGTTGGCTTCATATTTGTTTTTATTATTCAATGTAAACATCAAAATCTTACCTTCCAGGTTGGGTCTTTGTTGCGTAATTTGATAAGGGGACGCGAGAGTCTGCCACAACTTAAAGACCTCACACCCTTACTCATGCTTATTGAGATAGGATATGAAAAGATTAAGAGAGACTACATCCACATCTTCCAGGGTAGGTGATTCCTGCCTTGTCTCCCACTCCAAGCATGTCTTCCATTTGTGTTAGTACTTTCAATTTGCACCAGGCTGTGTGCAGTCATCTATTTTTTCAAATAGTAGAATTTTTTAAAACTAGTTTTTTTAGTATTTTATGGCACTTTTAATCTAGAGCATTGGCACATAATTATACTTCTTAGAGGATTTGTCATGGTACAGGAATTACATTTTTTGTGCAAACGTACAACTAAAAAAGAAAAAAAAACAGATGAGACAGATGAGAGAACAGAAAACAGCAAAGGAGCCAGCCCTATGATGGAAGTAAAAGTGGGAATCCAAATTAAGCATGTATAGAGTTCAAATAATAGACAGAAAAATAAGTTCAGAGGGGCAGAAAAATAAAGTGATAAGATATTGTTTTGAGAGATTAGGGTAGTTAGAAAGGTTGGTATTGATAGACAGAGTTGGAGTTTGATAAGGCAAGGTGCAAGCATGGAAACAATTTTGAAGAACAATTGAATGTCTCCATCAAGTTAGAAGCCTTCTTAGGGTTAAAGACATTCATGACATGGAAAATATAGCAATAGCAAAGGATCTTAATGGGTAGCATGAAACAGTCAGATAATGAAGGAGAAGAAGGAAAAAACTGTCATCCAAGGTGGAGCTTTTTACCATGCTTTGAGTGAGAATTCTATTTCGGAGATAGATAAGAGGGCAGTGGTACCTTCAGCTTGAAATAAAGGAGGTAAAGATGAAGAAGCAAGGAGATATTTTTGGTGAGATGCACAAAAATGCTGGGATAGACTAGGTATAATTGAGGCTGCTGAACTATTAATACTCGGTTGATTTGTAATGACTATTGTTCCTCATCTCTGCAATATCCATGTCATTCCAGCTTTTGGAATATCAAAGCAAGCAATAATTAGTTAACAATAAAAATTGGAGAGTGAAAGAAGTTTATCATATCATCCAAGTACCATATGATAATAGAAATTTTGAGATCATTGATATTTATCACTAATCTTTAGTAAGGAAAATTAGTTTTCACACCACCCATAGATGCACCTTATAGTTATAGGCTTGATACTACTGTTAGATTAAAGATTCTTTTATCTACAATGTACACCATGTATCAGCCATCTGATTAAAAAAGGCATGGTTAAAAAAGAAGTAATATAAAGTTTTCTTCACCAGCTGGAGACCTTGTGACAGGGGAGCAGCTGTTGTGGTTCATTGGGGATGGGTCAGCCAGCAGTGAGAATATGATGGTGGCGGTGGATCAGCTGGAGCGACTTCATGTAGCCCTGCAGACAGTAGTGGCAGTGAGAACCTACCTCAGCCTCCCTTGGGCCTCTATGGCTCATTTCACTGACCAGGTGAGATTCATGATCATTATGGATGTGTCATCTTGTGTGTGCTTCTTGTAAATTTTCATTACTCTCACCTTATTGTGTTCTCACTCTGTGCCCTTTTCAGATAGCTCATCTACACAGTACAGTCTTGTTTGTTGTTCTTGACTCAATGTTCAGGACTGACATTACTATTATGAATCATAGATGAAAACCAAAGAAAAGATTTAAACTAAAAATGCATATATATATTTTTTATTATTCAATGTTAATGGAGGAAAGGAAGATAAAGGTGAGTGCATATATCAGGTAGAGTTGTTTTTGTGCCTTTCTTGTATGCTAAGTTTTATTATAAATCCATGTTCCTTTTTTTTCCTCCATGTCCCCAGAAACAAGAACTTGACTTGTATCCCTTCTGCATTGTGTCTTCCAACAGGTTCTGAACCAAATGAAGGAAGAGGAGCTCAATGGTTCACACTCCTTCTCACTGAAGCTTGATGCTCTTTCCGTCCACCAGCAGTTTGACAAGTGTGTTTTTGGTGTCTTGCAGTTTCTAAATAGTAATAGATAATTCCAGTCATTTATATGTTTTTTAACCTAAGATTTTGATTGGGTTATTATTCCTTCAGTTTGCCTCTATTTGTCTGTATCTTTGTCTCATTACTTTGGTCCCTCTTTGAATCAAACTTCATATTTTTGTTATAAACTAATATAGTTTCTTATGGATGATAGAGAATATAGTGGAGACTCAATACTCAAACCTAATTAATTTCAAATTACTGTTCAATTATTAAAAAGTTTGACTATTGATACCTTTAAATCAGGTAATTCATTGTAACCTTCGCAAAATTTCAAGTTTACACAATTTCAATGCAATTTTTTAGAATTTTTTTTTCCTCTTCCACTGCCACAGGCCATAGATTTTTTCACATCCATCGTCACATCAACAACCTTAATGGCCTCCTTGTTTTTCAGTGTAGTGGCTACTATAGATTTCGCATGTAATACTGTTTTATATATGTTTACGTTCACAAACTAACATTTTTATCAACTATTTACAAGCTTATGGTAATGCAAAAAGTAATGTTTTGCATGGAATATTGAAAATACAGCAGAAGATGAGGAGGCACAGAGTGATGGTCTCAAGAGGAAGAAGAAGCGGCTGTTACTCTCTGCAGTCAGCAGCAGAAATTTCCCTCCTCATTTTCTGCTGTATTTTTTGCGTTGCATACAAAACTTCAGTCTTCGTATTACAAAATCATGCTTTTCTAGGTTTTTATTGCTTATGGATCCTGTGTGTTCCTGCAGTGTAGTTTCTATTCATTTCATTGTTCTTTCTGACTTGTCTCCCACTCCACCTAAAATAATTTCATTGCCTCTATGATTCTTTTCATGTCTTGCTTTCACCACAATGTTTATGTTTCTGTTCCTCTACTGCCTTCTATGATTGATATAATCTTTGTATTCATATATTATATTGTCATAAGATCATCTTGACTCTGTGGCACTGAGTAATAGTGATACTTTGCCTGAAATCATCACCTCAACACTATGCCACTTCCACTAGGGTTAAGGTCTTGATATCAGGGAATTATTGTCTCCTTATTATATTATGGGGTTCATTAGCCATGATGAAAGCATTGTGAGGATTGCTGACTGTGGTGAGTGGTAGTTGTGGGCATGTGACGCTGTAACAAAGCTTGTGAACAATGTCACATGATTTCCTCAGCTCTGGAGTAATGCTGCCTTATGATTGGCTGCCTTTCTTTATGACATCACAGTAGTGATGCCAATGAGCACTTTTAGGTGAGCTAGCATCCTTCACTCACCTATGTGGATACTGAGGGTGGCAGTGGTGGTGGAAAGGAAGCCTTTGTTTACAACCATGTGGGTGGACGTTCATGTACTAGATTTTTTTTTTAGTATTAAATCAAATTTTTGTGTTCGAGTATTGAAAAGTTTGACTATTGAGATATTCGAGTATTGTCTCCACTGTATAGTGAATCCATAAGAAATGAATTGCATTTATTTACTTCCTTCAAGTTTTAACCCTCGAGTATCTGTTTCTTATGTAATTATAATTATCAACCACTTTTTGACAAAAAACAGGTAATTTCAGAATATGTAATAAACTTGATCTTGGTCACTGCAGTACTGATCTTGCATACTAACTTATGATGGAACTGCAGTGACTTTAAGCCTTAGCCGATTTCCCTCCCATACTGATGTAGACGTGATATGAGTTTGCAATTAGCTTTCCTTTGTTATCAACACATTGCTGCAGCTTTTGAAAAAGAATGTAGATGTCATTTTCAGCTGTGGATATCTGACTGATAGTGACATTTATACATACTACATGGAATCCATTTGAATTTGCTCTGCTCCAAGGTTGGACAGTTATTTTGATGAGTTGGGCACTCTTTGGAAATACATGTGTCCACTTTGGAGACCACATGTGTAACCTCTAATATAAAATGTATTGTGTATAAAAGTAAAGGTTGATCTTATAAGTGTAATGTGTTATAGAAGTAAGAAGCTCTACTTGTTTACTTGCTTTTAATATTTAGTACAATGTATGTTTTTAAAATTTCTGTAGCCTTCAACTTTACCTTTAGTCCTTCCATGTTTGTCATTCTTTATTATCTTTATTAGTTTTACATTATCATTAAATGCTTCATTAGATTTTTCTTCAATCTTCATCCACATTACTTTTGTCTTCAATTATTTATGTCATTCCTTTGCAGCAACAGTACCTGATTAATAATTTTGAAAAGTAAGCTCAATCATGAAGTATAATTTATTGCCAATCATACAAGCAATAACTATATATATACAGACTCAGTAACTGAAAACATTAGATTAGGACAAAGGTGCATTTTTTATATAGTTTTATGCACAGGAGTCACACAAGCAAAGAAATCTGGCAAACCTTTGTGTTGTGTTGCAGCATGAAAGAGGACACTTGGGAGATCAGTCTTCACAGCCAAGAGAGGACTTACTCCAAGCTACTGGTGTGTCACATCTCTCATAAACCCTTCATCAATATCTCCTCGACTGCTGAAGGTAAAATTCAATGTTTAATTTTCAAACTACTTTTGCCATTACTCTTGCCATTTTCTATTGAGCTGGAGATTTCATGACTAAATTCTGTTCTTTGAGAAAAATTTTCAATCAAAATTTTTTCTTATTATTATTTATTTTTTAGAATACATTTATATATATGATATGAATTTCCTCCCATGTTTATTTAAATCTCAACCTACTTATGGTCAATTTTTGTTCACCTCATTCACATTGTCTTCAGCCTTTTTTGCGTTGTTACAATGTTGCATCTTTTGCTATCTTATACCACTGTTTTCATGCCAACTGCTCTTCTGATCTTACCAACTGCATGCTCTCTCTCCTAGGGCATTGCTGAACAGGATTTTCTCTTTCTCTTCCCTATTCTGTTCACCTCTCTTATACAATAGTTAATCAGTACTCTCATTCATTCATTCTTTTCACTGGTAAACTCTATATTTCCCTGCCTGTTTCTCTGTCTATGACAAACTCATTCTTTTAGCTTACTACTTTGGTCCTGTTTGAGAACTGGGATTTCAATGGACAGATTGTTTTTGTTACTCTCTCTCTCTCTCTCTCTCTCTCTCTCTCTCTCTCTCTCTCTCTCTCTCTCTCTCTCTCTCTCTCTCTCTCTCTCTCTCCCTCTCCCTCTCTCTCCACAATCTTTGCTTCTCTATTTGTTTTCCCTCATAAACATGCCTTCATGTCACCCAATCTGTTTTTCACAGTTTAAGTGCTTCTTTGTTTAGAGATATAATGTGGAACCACTTTTTATTATTATTCATTTTTGTTTATTGTTAAAAATACCTTAATTTTCCATAAAATATCAAGTTAATTGATTTTGTACATTGTTAATTTTCAAGTGTGAAACAGATTTATTGGATTCCTATTATTATGAATTAGGACATTTATTGTGGTACAAGTGTTTCAAGATACAAGCTACATTATTGAAGGAACTAAATTTGTAATCTGAGGTTCCACTGTGTGCGTGTGTGTATACACACACACACACACACACACACACACACACACTGACTCTTGTGCCAACCGGACGTGCTTATCAAGGACTGTTCATGGCTTCAACTACTGGGCCCCTTACTGCTGGAGGAGCCTCGTGATGTATGTACAGAGGGGAGAGGGGAGGCTATTTGTAGTTGTCCTGTCTCCAAAAATTGCTCTAGTGAAAAAAAAGAGCATTACTATGGATAGAGAAAAGGAGTCAACCCCGATCGGGAGTACAACTGACTTAAACATACCTGCGGGAACTTAAATTTTGGAAAGGCCACTCAGACTCAAAAGGTTAGGTGGATTGAGTGATACTGGAGAATTTTCAGGATTTCAGAGGGAAAGCAGGGGAACAATGAGGAGACTAGTCAGTGTCGAAAGAGAAGGGAGGCTTATGAAAGAACTAGATGGTATGATGACGAAATAGGAGCTGCTCGCAAATGAAAATAAGGAAATGAACAGCAGGATTCTTAAGTATGATCATATAGAAAAAAATAAAGAGATGAAAAAGTAATTGGGAAATATAAGAAAAGAAAACGAAGACCTGAAGGAAAAATGTGTAAGCTATGAAGCACAGCTAGAGGACCTCAAAGGGAAAGTGATGGACCACTCAGAAAAAATTGACCAAGTGTGTAGTGACTCAAAGCTGGCTGAACTGAAAAATGCATGGAAGAAAGAAAGGAAAGAAGAAAAGGTTAGCTTTGCAGAAATGATTAAGAAACAAATACAAGACAATATTAAGGACACAGTCATGCAGATTATTAAGGAAAAGGAAAACCTGGGAAGTGGACAGGAAAAAATGTTTTGTAATTTATGGAATACAAGAAAAGAAAAATCCCAATAAATACAGAAGAGAAAGAGAAGAGAGAGAATTGGTAAAAAAGGTCATAAAACAGGTACAGGATGACACACAAAGCCTGGAGCAGGAGGTTGAGGAAACACATAGGATTGGAAAATACAATGAAGGAAACACAAGACCGCTCAAAGTGAGGATGAGGTCGCAACTGGCTGTGGAGGAAATAACAGCAAGAGCTAATAGACTGGCTCAAACCGAAGAATATAAGGATATATGGATGAAAAGAGACATGAATTTGGAAGAAAGACAGAAGGAAAAAGATTTAAGACAAGAGGCTAAGGGAAAAAACTTAAGGAGGACAGAGACCGAGAAGAAGACTTTTTACTGGAGGGTGCTAGACATGAGGCTAAGGAGGTGGTTTACCCGGGAGAAGGAAGAGGAAGCAGGGGAACAACAACAGCAGCAGCAGGAGGTAAAAGTGATGGAAAGACCAACAAATTAAAAGTAGCTTATACTAAGCAGTATATTAGAGATAAAGGACTATTTAAGCAGTGAAAAACCAGATGTGTTCTGCATGACGGAAACAAAATTGAAGGAAGAGATCAACGTAAATTTCCAGCAAGAGGGATTTAAACTTTGGAGGAGAGATAGAAAAGAAAAAGGAGGAGGTGGAGTACTAGTAATGATGAAAGAAGTGCAATATGGGGACGGAATGGCAGAAGTCATCAGTATAACAATTCAAACTAATGAAAGAGATAGGAGAAAAATTATAGTAACCTATGTGCCACCAAGAACAAATACATGGAAATTGGAAGAGTATAAAACAATGCAGAAGGAGGTGTTAAAATGTCTGGCTGATAAGATGAGGAAGCTGGAATAGCTGCAACCAATAACCCAATGACTTTGGCCACATCCCTGATTTTTGCTCTAAATACATTAAATAATTGTTTGTAGCTTTGAACTATTTTTCGTTGTCTCCTCTCAGGCAGTGTTACTGTCATTGTGTTTGAGTCAGTGACGATCCCTAAGTACTCTAAACATTTTGTGGGAACCAAAACAGATTTGTCCTCAGTGATGCAAAAAAAAAAGCTAAATAAATAAATAAAATCTTCCTGAGAAATTCTACAGTGGCGTGGATACTCTCATAACATCCTACAATGGTGTTGTGTGAAATAAGTGTGTCATCAAGGAAACTGGTGATGATATGACACATCTCTTTCAGTTTGGCCAAAACAGATTTCATTACTTTATTAAATAAACGTGGGCCTTCTGCAATGCAGTTAGGAAGACAGGTGAATTGATAAATTTTTCCTTGCCATTTAAAACATAGAAATCTCAGTTGCTCTACAGCAATTTTGACAGAATAGTAAGCATGTCTTAGATCAACAGATGGTATGTAGCAGCCTCTGTTAATAAGCCGAATACTCTGCTCAGGATCCTCCATTTTGAAGTGTTTGTAATTAATGAGTTCATTAAGTTTCTTTAGGTTAAGAATCATTCTGAAACCTCCATCCTTTTCCTTCGCAAGAAAATGGGCGAAATAATTTGTCCCACCTGTCTTTTACTTTCTTTGATAACCTTAAGCTCCAGCAGCTTTACAGCTTCCTTACAAATAACATGTTTCTCCTTTCACTAAAAATATATTCAATTTCTTCCTCAAATAAGGTACCAATATCAGTAACATGAATGTCGAGATGGCAATGTGAAACAATATCCAAAATATGAGAGTCACATGTTATTTTATGCCACTCATTCCCAATTTTTTAAAGTCTGCCAGCTTCAAATTTATGACTCACCTCAGTTATTGCCGGGGTTTGCTGTGTCCCCAGCCGCGGGAGTTTTTGTTATGTCGTTGCGGACATACGTAGACGCCACATCCAGCTTTGGAACGAAAGTGAGGATGGAGAAAGTAGGAGGGAACAGAAAAGGGGTTACTGTCAGTTGCCTCAGACACCTGAGTTTCAGTGAGAAATAGAAGATAAGATTTAGTGGAGGAGAGGTGGTGTTCTATAGATTGAAAATTAGATCGAAGACCGCGAATGTTGCAGAAGTTAATGGAGAAAAATGTGAGGTGTGGCGTCTACGTATGTCCGCAACGACATAACAAAAACTCCCGCGGCTGGGGACACAGCAAACCCCGGCAATAACTGAGGTGAGTCATAAATTTGAAGCTGGCAGACTTTAAAAAATTGGGAATGAGTGGCATAAAATAACATGTGACTCTCATATTTTGGATATTGTTTCACATTGCCATCTCGACATTCGCGTGTTGGTATCCTTCCTGTCAGCTGATGATGGTGATGGTAGCGATGTGGAAGAGACTGCTTTTCTACCGGGCGACCAAATGAATTAGTAATGCCGGTTGATTTTTTTCATTTATTTATTTATTTTTTTTTTTTATTAATTTACATGTTTTTTAATATTATATCAGGGGCTAGTGAAGGTGTCCAGAATTTTGACTGTACATAATTATATGGTAACAATATAGTACTAGTAGTAGTAGTAGTAGTACTAGTAGTAGTAGTAGTAGTAGTAGTAGTAGCAGTAGTAGTAGTAGTAGTAGCAGCAGCAGCAACAGCAGATGCAGCAGCAGTTATAGTAGTAGTGTTCACTCGGTTGTGTTCATTCATTGTGTTCACTTGGCCGTGTTCATCGGTCGGTAGTGTTCAATGGATCGGTCGTGTTCATTCGTTGTGTTCACTTGGTCGTTTTCATCACTAATGTTCACTCGGTTGGGTTCATTGGTTGTGTTCACATGGTCGTGTTCATCGGCCTAGAGTGTTCAGTCAGTCGTGTTAATCGGTCTATAGTGTTCAGTCGGTCATGTTCATCGGTCTCTAGTGTTCAGTCGGTCGTGTTCATCAGTCTATAGTGTTCACATGGTCGTGTTCATCAGTCTATAGTGTTCAGTCGGTCGTGTTCATCGGTCTGTAGTGTTCAGTCGGTCTGTAGTGTTCAGTCGGTCGTGTTCATCGGTCTATAGTGTTCAGTCGGTCGTGTTCATCGGTCTAGAGTGTTCACTCGCTTGTGTTTATCGGCCTAGAGTGTTCACTCGGTCGTGTTTATCGGTCTATAGTGTTCAGTCGGTCGTGTTCATCGGTCTATAGTGTTCAGTCGGTCGTGTTCATCGGCCTAGAGTGTTCACTCGGTCGTGTTTATTGGTCTATAGTGTTCAGTCGGTCGTGTTCATCGGTCTGTAGTGTTCACTCGGTCGTGTTTATCGGTCTATAGTGTTCAGTCGGTCGTGTTCATCGGTCTATAGTGTTCAGTCGGTCGTGTTCATCGGTCTATAGTGTTCAATCGGTCGTGTTCATCGGTCTATAGTGTTCAGTCGGTCGTGTTCATCGGTCTATAGTGTTCAGTCGGACGTGTTCATCTGTCTATATTGTTCAGTCGGTCGTGTTCGTCGGTCTATAGTGTTGAGTCGGTCGTGTTCATCGGTCTATAGTGTTCAGTCGGTAGTGTTCATCGGTCTATAGTGTTCACTCTGCTTCTTAGCGTGTTCGCGTTTCGATTGTCTCAAATCCAGCGTTTATACATTTCGTTCACTCAGCGCTTTCCGTTGGACTTTGTTCACTCCGCGTTTCCTTTAAAGTTATTCTTATATATATTTTTCATTTATCTTTATTTTTCTGATTTATTTTTATTATCTTATTATTTTCTGTTTTCCATTTCTAGTCTAAACTTAAAATCAATATTTGATTTCTTTATTTCTTCCATTTTTTCACACACACACACACACACACACACACACACACACACACACACTTGCTTCTGAAAACACCCTTAAATGTTTTTGAAAGAGGCAAGTGTGTTGGAATTGTTCACGTCAGATGGCATGGTATTCCACGTCTTAGGGCCCAAGAGAGTGAAGGAGCAACGCCAATCTGTGTGTGTGTGTGTGTGTGTGTGTGTGGACATGGACAGCAACATCAAATGTAACTTTTTATCTACATGAGCCATTGGAGTTGGGCCAATAAATATATGTACATTGTGTCTTGTTTGTGTGAAATATTAAGCCGTTAGTGTTACAATATTCCTTTTGCTGATGAAAGATTGGCCTAAGCTCTATAGATTAGATCTTTCAGGACAAATGATTCGAGTGTCGTCTGTGTATAGGCAACTGTATAATGTCATAGTCAGTAATGGCTTCCTTGAGATCGTTAACGTATAACACACGATTCACCGGATGGATGGCTTTGGTTTCAATCAAGACTAACGTGTATGTTTCTTGAATGAAGTCGATGCTCCCAGCCTTTCCTGCGTCGCTTCACGTCCAGCCCCAGTCTTTATTTATCCTTTAATAACTAGCGCTGATAGGGATTTGGGTTTATTGTTTGCTTGTTTGTGGCCTTGGGACCTCGTCACTATAGCAAAGATAGAATGGTTGAGCTTTCCTTTTTTTTTTTTTTATTAATTTAAGGGATTTCCAATATTATATCAGGTGTTAGTGAAGGTAATTTTGACATTTCACAGCTATATGGTAACCATATAGTAGTAGTAGTAGTAGTAGTAGTAGTAGTAGTAGTAGTAGTAATAGCAGTAGTAGTACAAAGGAATACTAAGGAAAGCCAAGCAGCAGCAGACCTTTTGGTCCTTTCAAGGCTGCTTGGTTACTACTGCTAACTATCTACAGGGAAGAGAGACAGGAAAGTACAGGAGAAGGCTCCTCCCCACCCACCACTCCCTCCAGCTTTCGCTGGCATGGAAAATAGTTTGGAAAAGTACCATGCAGTATGGAAAAACTGGCATGGAATTTTCACAGGAAAGGATGAAAGGAAATTTTGCTATTCACCCTACAATGGTGAACTCTACATGTCTATCTGAAAAAGAAAAGAGACACAGAAACCATGACATTAATTAATAGGAGATACGTGTTAAGATTATTCGGACAAGAAGAGAGCTTGTTGGGGGTTTGCTTTTAAATATTTATCAATTTTGTTTTTGAATGATGGAATAGAGCTGCTGTTTACAATTTCCGAGGGCAGCTTATTCCAGATGTTAACAACTCGGCTAAAGAAAAAGTACTTAGCCTCGTGAGATTTGAAGCGCTTAGGTTTAATTTTGCAACCATTATTTCTTGTTGTATTTGAGTTATCAATGTTAAAATACTTATTAACGTTTAGATTACTATATCCTTTAAAAATTTTGAAAACTTCGATTAGGTCTCCTCTTATCCTGCGCTTTGTTAAGCTGAATAGATTTAATTCATCCAGTCGTTCCTCATATGTCTTATTTTTCAATCTCGGAATCATTTTAGTGACTCTACGTTGTATTTTTTCCAGTTTTTCAATGTCTTTTCTATAGTATGGCGACCAAAACTGCACACAATATTCGAGTTTAGGACGCACCAATGAGTTGTATAAGGCAAGTATGACCTTTTCAGATTTAAATTCGAAGGTTCTACCAATGAACCCTACTAATTTATTTGCCATTTTCACTGTTTCTGTGCAGTGTTGGCTCGGCTTAAGATCCTTTGATACCACAACGCCAAGATCTACTTCTTTTTCCGTACTTGCCAGAGGCACATTTTTCATCGAGTATTTAGCTTGGACGTTGTTGTTTCCGATATGAAGGACCTTGCACTTTTCTACATTAAATTTCATCTGCCATTTTTCCGCCCAGCATGCTAGTTTGTTCAGGTCACTCTGCAATTCTTGCCATTGTGATGCTGACTCTACTTTACTCATTATTTTGGTGTCGTCCGCGAATTTACTTAGAGTACAGTTTATACCTTCATCAATATCATTGATGTATACTATGAAAAGTACTGGACCTAAAACAGAGCCTTGAGGAACACCGCTATTTACTTTATGCCACTCTGACTCTTTTCCGTTGATAACAACACGTTGTTTTCTGTCAGAGAGCCAATCTCCCAGCCATTTCAGGGTATTTCCGGCTATGCCGTGAGCTTTTACTTTACTTATTAGTCTTTTATGTGGGACAGTGTCGAAAGCTTTCTGGAAATCAAGATAAATAATGTCCACAGCTTTTGTCTCGTCATACGAGTTAAATACTTCATAAAAGAAGTCTAGTAAATTTGTTAGGCAGGAGCGCCTGTTTCTGAAGCCGTGTTGGGAGTCTTTAATTATTTTGTTCTCTTCTAGGAACGTGACAATCTTATTTCTAATTACTGTTTCCATCAGCTTGCACACTACCGAAGTAAGACTGATTGGCCTGTAATTTGCTGGGAGTGATTTATTTCCTTTTTTGAAAATGGGCGTGACATTTGCTAGCTTCCACTCATTGGGGACTTTCCCCGCTAGTAACGTTTTATTAAATAAAGTTGTGAATGGTTTCACGAGCTCATTTTTTGCTTCCTTAAGAAGCCTGGGTGATATTTTATCTGGCCCAGGTGTTTTATTTACGTTCATGTTGTTCATGACTGAGAGGATTTCATTTTCTGTGATAATGAAGTTAGGCAGTGTGGCACCCTGTGTCTGGGGGGCGACGGTAGGCAGGTTACCGTGATCCTCAGTCGTGAAGACTGTTGAAAAGTAATTGTTAAGGGTGTTTGCCATGTCTACTTCATTGTCTATTTGTTTTCCATTTTCCGTTAATGGACCAATTGTTGATGTTAGAACCCTTTTAGTTTTTACGTAACTGTAAAATTCTTTCGGGTTTGTCTTGCAAGAGTTTGCTATCTGCGCTTCAACAGATTTCTTGCTGCGCTTTATCAGCTTCTTCGATTGTCTGCGCAATCTGTCATGTGTTAATTTGTCATTTTCGAGGTGTGTTACTTTATATCTGTGGTACGCCTCTCTCTTTGCTAAAAGGCAACATCTGATCTCGTTGTTCCACCATTTCGGTTTGGTGGTTTTAATGTTCCTTCTGTTTCGTAGCGGTACACACAACTTCGCTGTTTCCTTTATCGTTGTAGCTAATGCTTCCCATGCTTTGTTTACGTCTGGTGTTTCCAGCAATGAATTCCAGTTAATGGATGCAAGCTGCATGCGGAGGCTGTCATAGTTTGCACGCCGATAATCAGGCACTTTTTCTTTACTTTCATTTACCTTAGTTTTATTAAAGTTAATGGTAAAGGATAAACTATGATGGTCGCTACTGCTAAATTCTGGTCCAACTTTCAGGTCTTTGACTGTATTCTCATCGTTAGTGAGAACAATATCAAGAATATTGTTTCCTCTCGTCGGGTGCATGACGTGCTGGTGGAGTGAGCTTTCTAGTAAACTAGTGTAGAGCTGCCGACCTGCATGAGCAGAGAATGGTTCGCCCCACCTCGTGACTGGGAGGTTAAAGTCCCCCATAATTACGCAATTATTTGCGCAGCAAATGTCCGCTATTTGTTCATAGACTTGTTCGTCTATAGCGGGTGACTGAGCTGGAGGGCGATAGAAGAGACCTAATGTTATTTTTTGTGACTTATTTTCTATGTGAATAAAAGTGAAATCAATGTTTGCAATGGCTGGGGTTTGTATCAAGCGTGAATTAATATTACTTTTAACATATAACATTACACCGCCCCCTGTACGGTGAGATCTCTCGCAACTATAAGAGTTATAGCCGGGAAGTGAGTACTCGGCCAGGTAGTCTCTGTGCGTTGAATTGATCCAAGTTTCAGTGATACCAATGACGTCGTAGTTTTCTTCGTATATAAGAGCTTGAAGCTCATCAAATTTACTCCGCAAACTACGAGCGTTAAAATAGCAAACTCTGATCTTATCTGAATGTGTAGATGTGCGCGTTGTACTTTCTACGAAGCTGGTGTTTCCGCTACGGCTCGCCAGTTTTTTGGTCTGAGGAGGCAAACTTTGTTATTAAGTAATCTCCCCATCCTCGCTGAACCCACTGAGTTCAAGTGCAGGAGGAGGAGGAGAAGGAGGAGGAGGAGGAGGAAAGAACTAGAAGGTGTAATAAAGGGCTACTGCATTGGAGGAACAAAAAAGTGTGAAATTTTGAAGAGTTTAAGCTTGGGGAACGTATTCTCTATAATGTTGACCGCCACTACTGGTCTTTAGCGGGTTGCTAATAACGTCTCTTTATTCTTTATTCTTTATTATTATTCTTTATTATTCTTTATTATTTATTTCTTATTTTTTGCTTTTTATTATTTTATTTATTTTATTTTTTATTATCTTAACGTCTCTTTATTCTAAATTTCACTGACATTACAATACTTCCTTGTTCTTCTATTGATCTCTTTGCGGTACACTCTATACTCCACCTCGCCACCACTCCGCTTCTTCCATACAATCTTCAATACTGCTCCCACACACACACACACACACACACACACCACAAGAAAACATCGCCATATCACCAATCATTTATATACTTCCCACAAAAAAATAGTTACTTTGGACTATTGTAACGTTTCCTTTATATTGCAGTCTCTCTCTCTCTCTCTCTCTCTCTCTCTCTCTCTCTCTCTCTCTCTCTC
>JAHFWG010000992.1:0-13869 GCA_020233015.1 Callinectes sapidus | reverse complement strand
GAGAGAGAGAGAGAGAGACTGCAATATAAAGGAAACGTTACAATAGTCCTAAGTAACTATTTTTTTGTGGGAAGTATATAAATGATTGGTGATATGGCGATGTTTTCTTGTGGTGTGTGTGTGTGTGTGTGTGTGTGTGTGTGTGTGTGTGGGAGCAGTATTGAAGATTGTATGGAAGAAGCGGGGTGGTGGCGAGGTGGAGTATAGAGTGTACCGCAAAGAGATCCATAGAAGAACAAGGAAGTATTGTAATGTCAGTGAAATTTAGAATAAAGAGACGTTAAGATAATAAAAAATAAAATAAATAAAATAATAAAGAGCAAAAAATAATAAATAAATAATAAAGAATAATAAAGAATAATAATAAAGAATAAAGAATAAAGAGACGTTATTAGCAACCCGCTAAAGACCAGTAGTGGCGGTCAACATTATAGAGAATACGTTCCCCAAGCTTAAACTCTTCAAAATTTCACACTTTTTTGTTCCTCCCATGCAGTAGCCCTTTATTACACCTTCTAGTTCTTTCCTCCTCCTCCTCCTCCTTCTCCTCCTCCTCCTGCACTTGAACTCAGTGGGTTCAGCGAGGATGGGGAGATTACTTAATAACAAAGTTTGCCTCCTCAGACCAAAAAACTGGCGAGCCGTAGCGGAAACACCAGCTTCGTAGAAAGTACAACGCGCACATCTACACATTCAGATAAGATCAGAGCTTGCTATTTTAACGCTCGTAGTTTGCGGAGTACATTTGATGAGCTTCAAGCTCTTATATACGAAGAAAACTACGACGTCATTGGTATCACTGAAACCTGGATCAATTCAACGCACAGAGACTACCTGGCCGAGTACTCACTTCCCGGCTATAACTCTTATAGTTGCGAGAGATCTCACCGTACAGGGGGCAGTGTAATGTTATATCTTAAAAGTAATATTAATTCACGCTTGATACAAACCCCAGCCATTGCAAACATTGATTCCACTTTTATTCACATAGAAAATAAGTCACAAAAAATAACATTAGGTCTCTTCTATCGCCCTCCAGCTCAGTCACCCGCTATAGACGAACAAGTCTATGAACAAATAGCGGACATTTGCTGCGCAAATAATTGCGTAATTAGGGGGGACTTTAACCTCCCAGTCACGAGGTGGGGCGAACCATTCTCTGCTCATGCAGGTCGGCAGCTCTACACTAGTTTACTAGAAAGCTCACTCCACCAGCACGTCATGCACCCGACGAGAGGAAACAATATTCTTGATATTGTTCTCACTAACGATGAGAATACAGTTAAAGACCTGAAAGTTGGACCAGAATTTAGCAGTAGCGACCATCATAGTTTATCCTGTACCATTAACTTTAATAAAACTAAGGTAAATGAAAGTAAAGAAAAAGTGCCTGATTATCGGCGTGCAAACTATGACAGCCTCCGCATGCAGCTTGCATCCATTAACTGGAATTCATTGCTGGAAACACCAGACGTAAACAAAGCATGGGAAGCATTAGCTACAACGATAAAGGAAACAGCGAAGTTGTGTGTACCGTTACGAAACAGAAGGAACATTAAAACCACCAAACCGAAATGGTGGAACAACGAGATCAGATGTTGCCTTTTAGCAAAGAGAGAGGCGTACCACAGATATAAAGTAAAACACCTCGAAAATGACAAATTAACACATGACAGATTGCGCAGAAAATCGAAGAAGCTGATAAAGCGCAGCAAGAAATCTGTTGAAGCGCAGATAGCAAACTCTTGCAAGACAAACCCGAAAGAATTTTACAGTTACGTAAAAACTAAAAGGGTTCTAACATCAACAATTGGTCCATTAACGGAAAATGGAAAACAAATAGACAAGGAAGTAGACATGGCAAACACCCTTAATAACTACTTTTCAACAGTCTTCACGACTGAGGATCACGGTAACCTGCCTACCGTCGCCCCCCAGACACAGGGTGCCACACTGCCTAACTTCATTATAACAGAAAATGAAATCCTCTCAGTCATGAACAACATGAACGTAAATAAAACACCTGGGCCAGATAAAATATCACCCAGGCTTCTTAAGGAAGCAAAAAATGAGCTCGTGAAACCACTCACAACTTTATTTAATAAAACGTTACTAGCGGGGAAAGTTCCCAATGAGTGGAAGCTAGCAAATGTCACGCCCATTTTCAAAAAAGGAAATAAATCACTCCCAGCAAATTACAGGCCAATCAGTCTTACTTCGGTAGTGTGCAAGCTGATGGAAACAGTAATTAGAAATAAGATTGTCACGTTCCTAGAAGAGAACAAAATAATTAAAGACTCCCAACACGGCTTCAGAAACAGGCGCTCCTGCCCAACAAATTTACTAGACTTCTTTTATGAAGTATTTAACTCGTATGACGAGACAAAAGCTGTGGACATTATTTATCTTGATTTCCAGGAAGCTTTCGACACTGTCCCACATAAAAGACTAATAAGTAAAGTAAAAGCTCACGGCATAGCCGGAAATACCCTGAAATGGCTGGGAGATTGGCTCTCTGACAGAAAACAACGTGGTGTTATCAACGGAAAAGAGTCAGAGTGGCATAAAGTAAATAGCGGTGTTCCTCAAGGCTCTGTTTTAGGTCCAGTACTTTTCATAGTATACATCAATGATATTGATGAAGGTATAAACTGTACTCTAAATAAATTCGCGGACGACACCAAAATAATGAGTAAAGTAGAGTCAGCATCACAATGGCAAGAATTGCAGAATGACCTGAACAAACTAGCATGCGGGGCGGAAAAATGGCAGATGAAATTTAATGTAGAAAAGTGCAAGGTCCTTCATATCGGAAACAACAACGTCCAAGCTAAATACTCGATGAAAAATGTGCCTCTGGCAAGTACGGAAAAAGAAGTAGATCTTGGCGTTGTGGTATCAAAGGATCTTAAGCCGAGACAACACTGCACAGAAACAGTGAAAATGGCAAATAAATTAGTAGGGTTCATTGGTAGAACCTTCGAATTTAAATCTGAAAAGGTCATACTTGCCTTATACAACTCATTGGTGCGTCCTAAACTCGAATATTGTGTGCAGGTTTGGTCGCCATACTATAGAAAAGACATTGAAAAACTGGAAAAAATACAACGTAGAGTCCCTAAAATGATTCCGAGATTGAAAAATAAGACATATGAGGAACGACTGGATGAATTAAAATCTATTCAGCTTAACAAAGCGCAGGATAAGAGGAGACCTAATCGAAGTTTTCAAAATTTTTAAAGGATATAGCAATCTTAACGTTAATAAGTATTTTAACATTGATAACTCAAACACAACAAGAAATAATGGTTGCAAAATTAAACCTAAGCGCTTCAAATCTCACGAGGCTAAGTACTTTTTCTTTAGCCGAGTTCTTAACATCTGGAATAATCTGCCCTCGGAAATTGTAAACAGCAGCTCTATTCCATCATTCAAAAACAAAATTGATAAATATTTAAAAGCAAACCCCCAACAAGCTCTCTTCTTGTCCGAATAATATTAACACGTATATCCTATTAATGTCATGGTTTCTGTGTCTCTTTTCTTTTTCAGATAGACATGTAGAGTTTACCATTGTAGGGTGAATAGCAAAATTTCCTTTCATCCTTTCCTGTGAAAATTCCATGCCAGTTTTTCCATACTGCATGGTACTTTTCCAAACTATGTTCCATGCCAGCGAAAGCTGGAGGGAGTGGTGGGTGGGGAGGAGCCTTCTCCTGTACTGTCCTGTCTCTCTTCCCTGTAGATAGTTAGCAGTAGTAACCAAGCAGCCTTGAAAGGACCAAAAGGTCTGCTCCTGCTTGGCTTTCCTTTGTATTCCTTTGTACTACTACTATTACTACTACTACTACTACTACTACTACTACTACTACTACTACTACTACTACTACTATATGGTTACCATATAGCTGTGAAATGTCAAAATTACCTTCACTAACACCTGATATAATTTTGGAAAACCCGTAAATTAATAAAAAAAAAAAAAAAGGAAAGCTCAACCATTCTATCTTTGCTGTAGTGACGAGGTCCCAAGGCCACAAACAAGCAAACAATAAACCCAAATCCCTATCAGCGCTAGTTATTAAAGGGTAAATAAAGACTGGGGCTGGACGTGAAGCGACGCAGGAAAGGCTGGGAGCATCGACTTCATTCAAGAAACATACACGTTAGTCTTGATTGAAACCAAAGCCATCCAGCCGGTGAATCGTGTGTTATACGTTAACGATCTCAAGGAAGCCATTACTGACTATGACATTATACAGTTGCCTATACACAGACGACACTCGAATCATTTGTCCTGAAAGATCTAATCTATAGACCTTAGGCCAATCTTTCATCAGCAAAAGAAATATTGTAACACTAACGGCTTAATATTTCACACAAACAAGACACAATGTACATATATTTATTGGCCCAACTCCAATGGCTCATGTAGATAAAAAGTTCCATTTGATGTTGCTGTCCATGTCCACACACACACACACACACACACACACACACACACACACACACACAGACTGGCGTTGCTCCTTCACTCTCTTGGGGCCTAAGACGTGGAATACAATGCCATCTGACGTGAACAATTCCAACACACTTGCCTCTTTCAAAAAACGTTTAAGGGTGTTTTCAGAAGCAAGTGTGTGTGTGTGTGTGTGTGTGTGTGTGTGTGTGCGTGTGTGTGTGTGTGTGTGTGAAAAATGGAAGAAATAAAGAAATCAAATATTGATTTTAAGTTTAGACTAGAAATGGAAAACAGAAAATAATAAGATAATAAAAATAAATCAGCAAAAATAAAGATAAATGAAAAATATATATAAAGAATAACTTTAAAGGAAACGCGGAGTGAACGAAGTCCAACGGAAAGCGCTGAGTGAACGAAATGTATAAACGCGGGACTTGAGACAATCGAAACGCGAACGCGCTAAGAAGCAGAGTGAACACTGCCAACCGATGAACACGACCGACTGAACACTATAGACCGATGAACACGACCGAGTGAACACTATAGACCGATGAACACGACCGACTGAACACTATAGACCGATGAACACGACCGACTGAACACTATAGACCGATGAACACGACCGACTGCACACTATAGACCGATGAACACGACCGACTGAACACTATAGACCGATGAACACGACCGACTGAACACTATAGACCGATGAACACGACCGAGTGAACACTATAGACCACTGAACACGACCGACTGAACACTATAGACCGATGAACACGACCGAGTGAACACTATAGACCAATGAACACGACCGAGTGAACACTATAGACCGATGAACACGACCGAATGAACACTATAGACCGATGAACACGACCGACTGAACACTATAGACCACTGAACACGACCGACTGAACACTATAGACCGATGAACACGACCGACTGAACACTATAGACCGATGAACACGACCGACTGAACACTATAGACCGATGAACACGTCCGACTGAACACTACAGACCGATAAACACGACCGAGTGAACACTCTAGGCCGATAAACACGACCGAGTGAACACTCTAGACCGATGAACACGACCGACTGAACACTATAGACAGATGAACACGACCGACTGAACACTACAGACCGATGAACACGACCGACTGAACACTATAGACTGATGAACACGACCATGTGAACACTATAGACTGATGAACACGACCGACTGAACACTAGAGACCGATGAACATGACCGACTGAACACTATAGACCGATGAACACGACTGACTGAACACTAGGCCGATGAACACGACCATGTGAACACAACCAATGAACCCAACCGAGTGAACATTAGTGATGAAAACGACCAAGTGAACACAACGAATGAACACGACCGATCCATTGAACACTACCGACCGATGAACACGGCCAA
Source organism: Callinectes sapidus (assembly GCA_020233015.1). Taxonomy (NCBI): domain Eukaryota; kingdom Metazoa; phylum Arthropoda; class Malacostraca; order Decapoda; family Portunidae; genus Callinectes; species Callinectes sapidus. The sequence continues at coordinate 7,985 of JAHFWG010000992.1, read as the reverse complement.
GTGAACACAATGAATGAACACAACCGAGTGAACACTACTACTATAACTGCTGCTGCTGCTGCTGCTTCTGCTGTTGCTACTACTACTACTACTACTACTACTACTACTACTACTACTACTACTACTACTACTACTACTATAACTACTACTACTACTAGTACTATATTGTTACCATATAATTATGTACAGTCAAAATTCTGGACACCTTCACTAGCCCCTGATATAATATTAAAAAACATGTAAATTAATAAAAAAAAAATAAATAAATAAATGAAAAAAATCAACCGGCATTACTAATTCATTTGGTCGCCCGGTAGAAAAGCAGTCTCTTATACATCGCTACCATCACCATCATCAGCTGACAGGAAGGATAACAACACGCGGAGTAGACGTGTGTGTGTGTATGTGTGTGTGTGTGTGTGTGTGTGTGTGTGTGTGTGTGTGTGTATGTGTGTGTGTGTGTGTGCGTGTGTGTTATTCATGTGCGGAACATTGCAAAACCAACAGTTAGTTGTATATAAGAAATGGCTATTAGTGACAGAAATTTGTGTGGGACCTGCAAAAAGGAAGTGAGACAGCAGATTAGGCTGTGATGTGAGCTCTGGTACCACAATGGCTGCCAGTGGTAAGGATCTGTATGAGGCTCATCAGAAAAGTACATACAGGTGAGATGTGATACTGCTACGTCTGCAGATCTCAATTACAGGAAGGGCCACCAAAGACTTAAAGAATTGGTATATACGAAGAAGCAACTCGCAGAGCTCAAAGGAGAAATTATTAATTCAGTACGGTCGGAGGTACAACATGCACTCCGCCAATGAAGTGAAAAAAATAAATAAATAAAGCGGAAGTACGCAGGGAATTGAAGAAAGAAGGAGCAGTGATGTGGGTGGACACTAAACTCACCAGTAGGTGTGAGAGAATACATGGATGAGTGTATGAGAGAGGCATAGGGTTGCCTTAGGTCCGGCTTTTCCTCAAAGCCCTAAATTCACGTGTCGAGATTTGCGCTTGTGATCCAGTGGGATTTCGAAAAATCTCTCAAATGTCCGGAATTTTACCTTCCCTCAATTTAACTAAACAACCAATTAGACTTTCATATTTCTCTAGGATGAAATGAAAGGAGAGAGGGAAGGGCAGAGATTCACTGGGTGGCAGCTCCTTTATAGCTTTTTTTTTTTTTTAATTTTGACGTTTGGCACGTATGGGAATTTTTTGTGAGTTGCATTGCCATGTCTACAGGACCAGTATTGTCATCTTAACACCTTGGTGATGAGGACAAGTAAGTCATCTAATCAACTCACCAAGGTAGGGCTGCCTTATCAGTAGCACATGGAGTCAGCAGCCCAAAAATTATAAAAATACCCCAGTCAGATTGTTGACTTACCTAGTTGGCTCCTTTGCTGAATAAAAGTGTAGCACAAAATATACTAAAACTTGGTAGAATTATGGGGAACCCAGAGCTGCTGGTGTGCTAGAAGCAGATATAGATTATTTGTAGTAGACATAAATATGTAATAACGGGATAGTACACCACTTAAAGCATTTGGATAAGGATATGTGTAATTATTCGTCATACTCGAACAATAGGTTTCCCAAAGCACCATGTAGCAACCGTTTAAAAGACAGTAGTGAGTTGGTTTGAGTGACTTGGGCAGGCAAAGAATTCCAAAGAAGGATGCATCTCTGGGAGAAAAATCTGTTTTGATTCCAGGTTGTGGTGTGCTGGGAAGAGTTTGTAAGAGTGTCCTCGAGTGCCCACTGATGGAACAAGAACAAAGAGTGTCTCAGGCTGGATAATTGATTGTCTGTGGAGGATTTTCCAATACTTAATAAAGTGCGCACAAAGGAGTCTTCCCATCAGAGGTGTGAGGCATGCGGAATGCTTATTGGCTGGACGTGGAGGTGTGTCGCAACCTGATGGGTCATCTCACCCCCTCCCTGCACATTCCACAGACTGCCATCAAGCTCTGGTAGGCCAGCAAACTCGCTCTTCTGGCGTGCATCTATGTCTCAAAATCTCTTGTTATGTAATGGGATTTTTACCAGTATTGTGATTTGATAGCTGGACTCCTGGTGGTTGGATCATGAACTAGGATTGTTGGACAAGAGATCTAACTCAATTTCATCCAGGTTAGCACTTACGACACTCTGCCATTAAGCCCCTTATATATATGCACGTTAATATGTTATCTTAGGTACACAATTCAAGGCTCCATTACAAGGTGAGAGTCCTCTCTCTCCCTCTGGGTGTCGAAGGTTCACTTACAGCGTCTAAGAGTGGCCCACCCAGCTGATTAATCAGTAACATACGCCCTCCCCCTATTACTTCTGTTTTCTATAGGAAATTTGATGAAGTACATGAGACTTACCGTAGTTTAGTTGAAATGTGCTTCGAATTTTACGAAGCAAGTCACCTCTGCTAGAAGGGAGTATTCACATGAGATACACTGTGCCACTACACACCACCAGACTTTAAGGAGTACGATTACCCACCTGAAAGTTTTTTCCTCATTTCTTATCACCTAGCGTTGAATCATTAGATGCTGGTTAGCATAGGGAGGGAGTGGAGGGCATGTGAATACCCTCTTCTAGCAGAGGTGACTTGCTTCATTAAATTCGAAGCACATTTCAACTTCATCAATTTTACTTCAACAAATCACTTCTCGGCCAGAAGGGGCATTGCCCTGAGATTTTGAAGCCATGTGGGTATCGTACTTCAACACTGAGAAAGTATGTTTGGATATGAACAAGGTGAAAAATACAACCAAAACCCAAACTTTAGTATAATGATAAAAAGAAAATTTTGTAGAAACAAGCAAGATGACACTTATCTTTGTACAGTTTCACTGACTATTCTAGTACAGCTTCTTGAAAAGTATCAACATCAAAAACAATCTCTTTATCATGATATTTGTCATGATGTGTTTGATTGGTACCGCCATGGCCTTAGCTTTTGATGCCGCAGCAGGCCGAACACTGCCAGCCGACTACTTTGTAGTGTTTACTCCTGACATATGAAGCACTGTTCTGATCCATCTCGCAATAGTGTCTTTTGTCACGTTTTTATGTGGCTTAACAAAGCTAATGAGGAACTTCTCATTCTGATTCCCAACACTTCTAAATTTTTCAGTTCGTGCAAGGTACAATTTCAGCGTTTCACACACACACACACACACACACACACACGCACGCACGCACACACACACACACACACACACACACACACACACACACACACACACACACGCACGCACACACACACACACACACACACACACACACACACACACACACACACACACACACTGCTATCCTTAGTGTACACCTTAAAGGTCACAAATCGCACGTTATCTTTTGGCTTAACTTTTTTCAAGCTGCCACCTAACAACACCGAAATAGAATCCTTCCTGATATTAATGTCCCTCAACAGTAACAAATATAAAGTTTGTATTCTAGCAGCTTGTGTGAGTGCCATTAGCATCACTAGTTTTAGAGTAATGTCCTTAAGAGAACGCGAGCACAATGGTTCCATGTTCTGCAACTGCAGGACCACCAGCTGAACGTCCAAAGTTTCTGCATCCCTGGGTGCTGATGGCCTCAAGTTGAAAACACCTGGCAAAAATTTGTTGACAAGAGGGTGATTTCCTGCTCTGCATCTTTCCACAACTATCCTCAGCAAGGACAAAGCTCCTCTCACAGTATTAACAGATTCATATCCCACACCTCTGTGAAAGGTATCAGACAGGAAATATATAATATCAGTCACAGTGGCAGTATGGGGATTGATGTTCCATTTATTACAAAACTGTAGCCACCTGGTGACGTATGGTCGATGCTGTTTCGCAGTTGCGGGTCTCCAGGAAGCCATGATGATGTCCGTGCCTGCTGTTGAAATGCCTCTGTCTCGTAGCTGTTGCCGGATAAGAGACCTGCCATCAATCTAGTGTGTTTCAGCATGTGGTGTTCCTCTGCTCCTGATGGCTGACACAGTACATTCTTCCTTCTTGTTATCAGACGCGGTCCCTTGACAAACAACGTGAGCAGAGTCCCTATCCATGGTTGGGCTGGCCACTGTTGCACAATCAACCATCCCTTTGCCATCTCTGCTCGTATTTTCTGAAGGCATCTGGCAATCAAAGCAAAAGGGGGAAAAGCATAAATCAGCTCAAACTGTGACCAACAAATTGGAAAAGCATCAAAGTGTTCAGCCTCTTGGTCAAGTTTCCATGAACAAAAACGAGGCATCTGCTTATTCAATATGAAAGCAAATAGGTCTATACTAGAAACTCCAAAGTGCTCATATAACTCTTTGAAAATGTCCTCATTTAACTTCCATTCATGTTTGTCATTGAACTTACGAGATGCAACATCTGCCAGGAGGTTAACTTTACCTGGTACATGGGAGCATGTAATCCAGACATTATTCATTTTACACCAATTTTGAGGCAGATGTCATTACACACTGCAGATTTCGTGCCACCCATTTCATTGACATGCTGTTGTATTATCGCAAAACACTCTTAGGTGTTGTCCTTTGATATGCTGTGCAAAGGAACTAATGGTCAATAATATGTCTTTGAGTTCTTTTCCATTGATGTGCAATTTTGCTTCTGTTAAGGACCATCTCCCATTAACTTGATGATGATTAAGGGAGCCACCCCAACCAAAGTTTGATGCATCTGTATACAGATCTATTTCCGTACCTTTCCAAAAAATCTTCCTGTTTTCCTTTGAAATGTGATTTAACCAACAAATTAAATCTGCCTTCATTTCATGTGTGATGCCCATCCATATATCAAAATTACCTTTCTCTTTCTTTAATGCTGAAATCTTTGCAGTCTCCAACCTCCTGTAATGCAGTTTCCCCATTTCCACTGCTGGAATAGCTGTAACCAATAACCCAATGACTTTGGCCACATCCCTGATTTTTGCTCTAAATACATTAAATAATTGTTTGTAGCTTTGAACTATTTTTCGTTGTCTCCTCTCAGGCAGTGTTACTGTCATTGTGTTTGAGTCAATGACGATCCCTAAGTACTCTAAACATTTTGTGGGAACCAAAACAGATTTGTCCTCAGTGATGCAAAAAAAAAGCTAAATAAATAAATAAAATCTTCCTGAGAAATTCTACAGTGGCGTGGATACTCTCATAACATCCTACAATGGTGTTGTGTGAAATAAGTGTGTCATCAAGGAAACTGGTGATGATATGACACATCTCTTTCAGTTTGGCCAAAACAGATTTCATTACTTTATTAAATAAACGTGGGCCTTCTGCAACGCAGTTAGGAAGACAGGTGAATTGATAAATTTTTCCTTGCCATTTAAAACATAGAAATCTCAGTTGCTCTACAGCAATTTTGACAGAATAGTAAGCATGTCTTAGATCAACAGATGCCATGTAGCAGCCTTTGTTAATAAGCCGAATACCCTGCTCAAGATCCTCCATTTTGAAGTGTTTGTAATTAATGAGTTCATTAAGTTTCTTTAGGTTAAGAATCATTTTGAAACCTCCATCCTTTTCCTTCGCAAGAAAATGGGCGAAATAATTTGTCCCACCTGTCTTTTACTTTCTTTGATAACCTTAAGCTCCAGCAGCTTTACAGCTTCCTTACAACTAACATGTTTCTCCTTTCACTAAAAATATATTCAATTTCTTCCTCAAATAAGGTACCAATATCAGTAACATGAATGTCGAGATGGCAATGTGAAACAATATCCAAAATATGAGAGTCACATGTTATTTTATGCCACTCATTCCCAATATTTTTAAGTCTGCCAGCTTCAAATTTATGACTCACCTCAGTTATTGCCGGGGTTTGCTGTGTCCCCAGCCGCGGGAGTTTTTGTTATGTCGTTGCGGACATACGTAGACGCCACATCCAGCTTTGGAACGAAAGTGACGATGGAGAAAGTAGGAGGGAACAGAAAAGGGGTTACTGTCAGTTGCCTCAGACACCTGAGTTTCAGTGAGAAATAGAAGATAAGGTTTAGTGGAGGAGAGGTGGTGTTCTATAGATTGAAAATTAGATCGAAGACCGCGAATGTTGCAGAAGTTAATGGCGAAAAATGTGAGGGGGGGGTGTCAGGACACTTAGTGTCGATGCCTGAAGAGTAGTCCAACCTAGGGACATTTATGGTCCCCTACCCAGAAGGGGACTCCGAGGCTGGTGTAGGAGTCGCCATATTTTATTATAATTTTGAGAGAAGGATGTGTGTGTAACTAGGCGCATGTAGTTTTGTGCGGAGGAAGAGGTTGTCTTTAGAGGGCAGGCTGTGACTAGCATATTCAATTTCTTCCGCAAATAAGGTACCAATATCAGCAACATTACTGTCAAGATGGCAATGTGAAACAATATCCAAAATATGAAGGTTACTTGTTATTCATTCACAAATTTTTTAAGTATGCCAGCTTCAAATTTATGACTCACCTCAGTTATTGCAGGGGTTTGCTGTGGCCCCAGCCGCGGGAGTTTTTTGTCTCCAAACCTTGCCGTAAGAGGGGCTGCCTTTGATCACTCCTGTGTCCATAGAGGTGGAGCCTGGACGTACATCCTTTGTAGTGAGGTTTCCCAGCGGAGCCTCTGAACTTTCCTGCTCCAAACTTCCATGTAGGCACCTGTTTCTTCGTTGTGATCTTATTTTTCAATTTCTCAGACTCCTCAATGTGCTTGGCAGACTGAGGTACATCATCGCCAAACAACAGTCTGGTCATCGGCACTTTTTCAGAACACCAATGAGCACACCTCTGGTTTATCTCCCGCTTAATAAGAAACCTGCGTGTCACGTTGTCCGTGTGGTTAGCATTCCCAAGTAATGCCAAAGTACCATTTAGCATGCCTACTTCATGGGCCACAGCTGAAGGTCCATCCTGTGCAAACTTGTCCATTGCTATGAGGGACTTCGTCAAAATTGTGGCAGATTTAATGATGTCTTTACCAACCTAATTCATGCGAGAGTGTTTTCTTAGCAGCAGTCCTGAGCGCATCTAAAATTTGTGAATTACATTCTAGTGGAGCCAATGCATGACAGTTACTGTGTCTCTAAGTTGAGTCATCATTCAAAATTTAACCTCATCCCGTGAAATGGAAGGCAGACTCGCCCACACTGCTTGAGTCAGCGGAATCCAAGGAATGCTCACGTGCCCTTCTAGAGCGATCTCTATGGGAAGAACTACTTCTGGACCTAATTGAACACTTCCTATGCGACAGATCCTCCTGCCCATGCTGCCCACGGCCACCAGGGGTTTCCTCCTCACCCCACATCCGTTTGCTGGGTGAACTGGCCGAAGTATGAGACATGGCGACGGTAAGTATGCGTCACATTACGTAATCACCGACTGGTCCAGCCAAGAGTCGTATTTCCACTAAACTAGGCATTCACCCACTCCTACATGGGTAATGGGTGTTGTCGCAACCTGCTCCTAAACGGATAACAGGTTGTGGCAAAGCCTTTCCGCTCCAAAAAGGATAACGCGAAGAAGACTGTCAGATGAGATTCCTTGACAGCAGAGCGGTGCGTCTGGTTGGCGTGCCAGCAACTGGTGGTGTCTAGTGGCACAGTGTCTCTCATGGGAATGCCCCCTCTAGCAGAGAAGTGATTTGTTGAAGTAAAATTATATTGGAATAAGGTGACATCTCCAGGAACATAACCCTTGTGTTAATCGAGAGTTAACTGTATACAAGAACTTATGAAAAATAAAAGCATAGAAGTAGAAAAACTAATTAAATATGACTACTGTATTATATGCATAACTGAAACTCAATGTAAATTAGAGAAAATTTTATTCACCCAAGATGTAAATACCCACGTAAATGTGAGGAAAAAGGAGGATAAAAAAAGAGAAGGATTATTGTTTTTGTACAAAAATATTTCTGATTTTGTGTACAGTACAGATTGAGCCTCGCAAATCTGGCAATTTCTGGTCCTGAGGCTTGCCCAAGCACATAAAAATCTGGTCCACAGGTGGTCCTTAAAACAAA
>JAHFWG010001959.1:0-15363 GCA_020233015.1 Callinectes sapidus | reverse complement strand
GAGAGAGAGAGAGAGAGAGAGAGAGAGAGAGAGAGAGAGAAATCAAGTCTTAGATTTATTGTTTTCCCCATTAATCACTGTTTGTTAGCACTGATTATTTCTTTCAGTCCTGTCTCCACTTTTTTGTATTAACACTTTTCCCTGCGATTCATCTTCCTTATTAACAAACCACCACTGAGATCTTTCGCCTTAACTCACTGCCATCTCAAAGCGTTCTATTAACTAAAAACTGTTCAATATAATCATTTTAATTATCTTTTCAATCTTTCATGTCGATTTTTGTTAAGATTTCGCTGTTGTAGGACTGTGTTGTGGTGTACGTCGCAGTGAAAGAGTTAAATTGTGTCATTGTTAAATTATATGAGCTCATTAAATTTCATGAACATTTCTCAATATCATCAACAAATAACGTTAAAAAAATATTGAAATCTCATTTTTTAGAAATTCTATTGAAGTAATTTTCAATACAAGTCTACTCTGATTTATATCGATTTAAATAACTTGATTTAAATATTTTGTCTCCCATCAAAGCAACGTTGGTGTCAAGAAAAAGTAATATGAGAGGAAGAGAGAGAGAGAGAGAGAGAGGGAGAGAGAGAGAGAGAGAGAGAGAGAGAGAGAGAGAGAGAGAGAGAGAGAGAGAGAGAGAGAGAGAGAGAGTAAATGAAAGATAGGTATAATACATCAATAAATAAATATAGAGAATCAAGTAATTAATAGGTGTGTATGGGCATTTTAATAATAAATAATCAAATAAATGAACAAATTCCGGCCGGTGACGATAACGACGCGATAATCAAATATAATCAAATCAACGCAACGAATTTCACGGTAACGAGACGAGTTTAACGATAACGATAACGACGCGATAATCAAATAAACAAAGCGAGTTTCACGATAACGAGACGGGATTTGCGATAACGAGACGGATTTCACGATAACGACGCGGGTTTTACGACGACGAGACGGGTTTTGCGATAACGAGACGGGTTTTGCGATAACGAGACGGATTTCACGATAACGACGCGGGGTTTACGACGACGAGACGGGTTTTACGATAACGATAACGAGACGGGTTTCTTCATGACGAGTCGAGTTTCACGATGACGAGACGAGTTTTACGACGGCGAGACGGGTTTCTTGACGGCGAGACGGGTTTTACGACGACGAGACGAGTTTCACGATGACAATAACGACGCGGGAATCACATTAGAATCCCTTCCCAGGTGTGCGGGAGTGTGTGGGGACAGTGGCGGTGCAACCTCCCACCCCCTCACGCTGGACAAGAGTCATTATAAAGAGAATTTTGACAACTCACTGCCAAAGAAGGCGCACTCTTCTCCCCAAAAGAGGTCCCTCACATGGCAGTGTTTGTGGCAAGGTGGAGCGTGATGTTTTCTCCTCTACGGTGAAGTCCTGAAGGCGAATTTTGATGAATCCCAAAGAGAATTTTGACAACACATGCCAAGGAAGGCGCACTCTTCTCCCCAAAAGAGGTCCCTCACATGGCAGGTTTTGTGGCAAGGTGGAGCGTGATGTTTTCTCCTCTACGGTGAAGTCCTGAAGGTGAATTTTGATGAATCACTACACACGATTCACCTGACACTGTCACAGAAGGAGGAGCCCTTATCTCCCCATCCAGACTCCAGTGGTGGCAGTATCTGGTAGTTGGTGCGTAGTGTAGATGTCCTCTTGTCGGGTGTTCGGATGCGTGAGTGGCTGGTAGTGGACGATCATCTCTGAATGAGGAGCAAGGAGGAGCGGGACCTGCTGCCCGACCCCCGTCATGGGCCCCGGCAGGAACCAGACCGCTGCCCTCCCCTCCAGTACGCTCCCCCTGTCCGCCACGGGCCGGAACAAAGTTTTTGGATGGTAAGTTTCCGAAACGATTTCCAATTTTGCTTTTAATTATAAATCATCGTCAGTGCATGAAAAATTGTGCTGAATGACGCTTGTGGGAAAACTCAGTTCATTGAAGCGAGATGAAGCTGTGCAGTACCTCCTGCTGCCCTGCTTGATCCTGTATCTCCTACACTGCCTATTTAAGGCAATGGCTTCAGCTTGCTTCAACTACGTTTGTATCGAGAGGGATAGAAGTAAAATTTGAACGATATTACAGTCATGTGATGTTAAGATTATAGTCACCGAATAACACTAACTGGTAACTGGTAACTTGCTGGAAACCATGGGAACCAGGACAGCCATCTATCTGGTGTAAGGGAAGGGTGTCATGGTTCCTCGATATCCGAGGTGGTGTTACATTGAAGGAAGTTGTGCAAGGGAGGAGAGAAGAGAAGATGTGGTGAGAATATGTTGCGTTTCTGCCTTTCTGTTATGGAAGAGGAAGAAAGGAAGGAGAGAAAGATTAGAATGAAACGAAGGAAAAAGGATACGAAAGGAGGAAGACACGAAGACTAGACGAGTATCACGAAAAAAGATAAAGGAAAGGAGAAACAAACAAGAAAGTGGTAGAGAGAGCTGATTGAAATGGAGTAAAGGGAAGTAGGGACGTGTTAATTCTCTCTCTCTCTCTCTCTCTTTCTCTCTTTCTCTCTCTCTCTCTTGTTCTCTCTCTCTCTCTCTCTCTCTCTCTCTCTCTCTCTCTCTCTCTCACCAAATCCCTCTTCATAATCAAGCATTTATCAGAATCTTACTGGGTTTCCTTGCTTGTCTTATCGCCACGCGGATTTACTCAAGGTATGTTAGGCTGACAAGTCTTTTATTTATTCTTTTCTTATTTCTCCTGCGGCACTTTTTTTTTTTACAATACTAATGGATTGAGGTGAATGCTGTTCAGGTGGATTTCAACCACTAACATTGAGACTCCTCGATAAGTATGTACTGTATATTTGCATTGCTACAACAAGAGAGAGAGAGAGAGAGAGAGAGAGAGAGAGAGAGAGAGAGAGAGAGAGAGAGAGAGAGAGAGACGAGAGAGAGAGAGAGAGAGAGAGAGAGAGAGAGAGAGAGAGAGAGAGAGAGAGAGAGACTTCAATATAAAGGAAACGTTACAATAGTCCTAAGTAACTATTTTTTTGTGGGAAGTATATAAATGATTGGTGATATGGCGATGTTTTCTTGTGGTGTGTGTGTGTGTGTGTGTGTGGGTGCAGTATTGAAGATTGTATGGAAGAAGCGGAGTGGTGGCGAGGTGGAGTATAGAGTGTACCGCAAAGAGATCCATAGAAGAACAAGGAAGTATTGTAATGTCAGTGAAATTTAGAATAAAGAGACGTTAAGATAATAAAAAATAAAATAAATAAAACAATAAAAAGCAAAAAATAATAAATAAATAATAAAGAATAATAAAGAATAATAATAAAGAATAAAGAATAAAGAGACGTTATTAGCAACCCGCTGAAGACCAGTAGTGGCGGGCAACATTATAGAGAATACGTTCCCCAAGCTTACACTCTTCAAAATTTCACACTTTTTTGTTCCTCCAATGCAGTAGCCCGTTATTACACCTACTAGTTCTTTCCTCCTCCTCCTCCTCCTCCTCCTCCTTCTCCTCCTCCTCCTGCACTTGAACTCAGTGGGTTCAGCGAGGATGGGGAGATTACTTAATAACAAAGTTTGCCTCCTCAGACCAAAAAACTGGCGAGCCGTAGCGGAAACACCAGCTTCGTAGAAAGTACAACGCGCACATCTACACATTCAGATAAGATCAGAGCTTGCTATTTTAACGCTCGTAGTTTGCGGAGTAAATTTGATGAGCTTCAAGCTCTTATATACGAAGAAAACTACGACGTCATTGGTATCACTGAAACTTGGATCAATTCAACGCACAGAGACTACCTGGCCGAGTACTCACTTCCCGGCTATAACTCTTATAGTTGCGAGAGATCTCACCGTACAGGGGGCAGTGTAATGTTATATGTTAAAAGTAATATTAATTCACGCTTGATACAAACCCCAGCCATTGCAAACATTGATTCCACTTTTATTCACATAGAAAATAAGTCACAAAAAATAACATTAGGTCTCTTCTATCGCCCTCCAGCTCAGTCACCCGCTATAGACGAACAAGTCTATGAACAAATAGCGGACATTTGCTGCGCAAATAATTGCGTAATTATGGGGGACTTTAACCTCCCAGTCACGAGGTGGGGCGAACCATTCTCTGCTCATGCAGGTCGGCAGCTCTACACTAGTTTACTAGAAAGCTCACTCCACCAGCACGTCATGCACCCGACGAGAGGAAACAATATTCTTGATATTGTTCTCACTAACGATGAGAATACAGTTAAAGACCTGAAAGTTGGACCAGAATTTAGCAGTAGCGACCATCATAGTTTATCCTTTACCATTAACTTTAATAAAACTAAGGTAAATGAAAGTAAAGAAAAAGTGCCTGATTATTGGCGTGCAAACTATGACAGCCTCCGCATGCAGCTTGCATCCATTAACTGGAATTCATTGCTGGAAACACCAGACGTAAACAAAGCATGGGAAGCATTAGCTACAACGATAAAGGAAACAGCGAAGTTGTGTGTACCGCTACGAAACAGAAGGAACATTAAAACCACCAAACCGAAATGGTGGAACAACGAGATCAGATGTTGCCTTTTAGCAAAGAGAGAGGCGTACCACAGATATAAAGTAACACACCTCGAAAATGACAAATTAACACATGACAGATTGCGCAGACAATCGAAGAAGCTGATAAAGCGCAGCAAGAAATCTGTTGAAGCGCAGATAGCAAACTCTTGCAAGACAAACCCGAAAGAATTTTACAGTTACGTAAAAACTAAAAGGTTCTAACATCAACAATTGGTCCATTAACGGAAAATGGAAAACAAATAGACAATGAAGTAGACATGGCAAACACCCTTAACAATTACTTTTCAACAGTCTTCACGACTGAGGATCACGGTAACCTGCCTACCGTCGCCCCCCAGACACAGGGTGCCACACTGCCTAACTTCATTATCACAGAAAATGAAATCCTCTCAGTCATGAACAACATGAACGTAAATAAAACACCTGGGCCAGATAAAATATCACCCAGGCTTCTTAAGGAAGCAAAAAATGAGCTCGTGAAACCACTCACAACTTTATTTAATAAAACGTTACTAGCGGGGAAAGTCCCCAATGAGTGGAAGCTAGCAAATGTCACGCCCATTTTCAAAAAAGGAAATAAATCACTCCCAGCAAATTACAGGCCAATCAGTCTTACTTCGGTAGTGTGCAAGCTGATGGAAACAGTAATTAGAAATAAGATTGTCACGTTCCTAGAAGAGAACAAAATAATTAAAGACTCCCAACACGGCTTCAGAAACAGGCGCTCCTGCCTAACAAATTTACTAGACTTCTTTTATGAAGTATTTAACTCGTATGACGAGACAAAAGCTGTGGACATTATTTATCTTGATTTCCAGAAAGCTTTCGACACTGTCCCACATAAAAGACTAATAAGTAAAGTAAAAGCTCACGGCATAGCCGGAAATACCCTGAAATGGCTGGGAGATTGGCTCTCTGACAGAAAACAACGTGTTGTTATCAACGGAAAAGAGTCAGAGTGGCATAAAGTAAATAGCGGTGTTCCTCAAGGCTCTGTTTTAGGTCCAGTACTTTTCATAGTATACATCAATGATATTGATGAAGGTATAAACTGTACTCTAAGTAAATTCGCGGACGACACCAAAATAATGAGTAAAGTAGAGTCAGCATCACAATGGCAAGAATTGCAGAGTGACCTGAACAAACTAGCATGCTGGGCGGAAAAATGGCAGATGAAATTTAATGTAGAAAAGTGCAAGGTCCTTCATATCGGAAACAACAACGTCCAAGCTAAATACTCGATGAAAAATGTGCCTCTGGCAAGTACGGAAAAAGAAGTAGATCTTGGCGTTGTGGTATCAAAGGATCTTAAGCCGAGCCAACACTGCACAGAAACAGTGAAAATGGCAAATAAATTAGTAGGGTTCATTGGTAGAACCTTCGAATTTAAATCTGAAAAGGTCATACTTGCCTTATACAACTCATTGGTGCGTCCTAAACTCGAATATTGTGTGCAGTTTTGGTCGCCATACTATAGAAAAGACATTGAAAAACTGGAAAAAATACAACGTAGAGTCACTAAAATGATTCCGAGATTGAAAAATAAGACATATGAGGAACGACTGGATGAATTAAATCTATTCAGCTTAACAAAGCGCAGGATAAGAGGAGACCTAATCGAAGTTTTCAAAATTTTTAAAGGATATAGTAATCTAAACGTTAATAAGTATTTTAACATTGATAACACAAATACAACAAGAAATAATGGTTGCAAAATTAAACCTAAGCGCTTCAAATCTCACGAGGCTAAGTACTTTTTCTTTAGCCGAGTTGTTAACATCTGGAATAAGCTGCCCTCTGGAAATTGTAAACAGCAGCTCTATTCCATCATTCAAAAACAAAATTGATAAATATTTAAAAGCAAACCCCCAACAAGCTCTCTTCTTGTCCGAATAATATTAACACGTATATCCTATTAATGTCATGGTTTCTGTGTCTCTTTTCTTTTTCAGATAGACATGTAGAGTTCACCATTGTAGGGTGAATAGCAAAATTTCCTTTCATCCTTTCCTGTGAAAATTCCATGCCAGTTTTTCCATACTGCATGGTACTTTTCCAAACTATTTTCCATGCCAGCGAAAGCTGGAGGGAGTGGTGGGTGGGGAGGAGCCTTCTCCTGTACTGTCCTGTCTCTCTTCCCTGTAGATAGTTAGCATAGTAACCAAGCAGCCTTGAAAGGACCAAAAGGTCTGCTGCTGCTTGGCTTTCCTTTGTATTCCTTTGTACTACTACTACTACTACTACTACTACTACTACTACTACTACTACTACTACTACTACTACTATATGGTTACCATATAGCTGTGAAATGTCAAAATTACCTTCACTAACACCTGATATAATATTGGAAATCCCTTAAATTAATAAAAAAAAAAAAAAGGAAAGCTCAACCATTCTATCTTTGCTGTAGTGACGAGGTCCCAAGGCCACAAACAAGCAAACAATAAACCCAAATCCCTATCAGCGCTAGTTATTAAAGGATAAATAAAGACTGGGGCTGGACGTGAAGCGACGCAGGAAAGGCTGGGAGCATCGACTTCATTCAAGAAACATACACGTTAGTCTTGATTGAAACCAAAGCCATCCATCCGGTGAATCGTGTGTTATACGTTAACGATCTCAAGGAAGCCATTACTGACTATGACATTATACAGTTGCCTATACACAGACGACACTCGAATCATTTGTCCTCAAAGATCTAATCTATAGAGCTTAGGCCAATCTTTCATCAGCAAAAGAAATATTGTAACACTAACGGCTTAATATTTCACACAAACAAGACACAATGTACATATATTTATTGGCCAAACTCCAATGGCTCATGTAGATAAAAAGTTACATTTGATGTTGCTGTCCATGTCCGCACACACACACACACACACACACACACACACACACACAGACTGGCGTTGCTCCTTCACTCTCTTGGGGCCTAAGACGTGGAATACCATGCCATCTGACGTGAACAATTCCAACACACTTGCCTCTTTCAAAAACATTTAAGGGTGTTTTCAGAAGCAAGTGTGTGTGTGTGTGTGTGTGTGTGTTTGTGTGAAAAAATGGAAGAAATAAAGAAATCAAATATTGATTTTAAGTTTAGACTAGAAATGGAAAACAGAAAATAATAAGATAATAAAAATAAATCAGAAAAAATAAAGATAAATGAAAAATATATATAAGAATAACTTTAAAGGAAACGCGGAGTGAACAAAGTCCAACGGAAAGCGCTGAGTGAACGAAATGTATAAACGCGGGATTTGAGACAATCGAAACGCGAACACGCTAAGAAGTAGAGTGAACACTATAGACCGATGAACACTACCGACTGAACACTATAGACCGATGAACACGACCGACTGAACACTATAGACCGATGAACACGACCGACTGAACAATATAGACAGATGAACACGTCCGACTGAACACTATAGACCGATGAACACGACCGACTGAACACTATAGACTGAACACGACCGACTGAACACTATAGACCGATGAACACGACCGACTGAACACTATAGACCGATGAACACGACCGATTGAACACTATAGACCGATGAACACGACCGACTGAACACTATAGACCGATGAACACGACCGACTGAACACTATAGACCGACCGATGAACACGACCGACTGAACACTATAGACCGATAACACGACCGACTGAACACTCTAGGCCGATGAACACGACCGACTGAACACTATAGACCGATGAACACGACCGACTGAACACTATAGACCGATAAACACGACCGAGTGAACACTCTAGGCCGATAAACACGACCGAGTGAACACTCTAGACCGATGAACACGACCGACTGAACACTATAGACCGATGAACACGACCGACTGAACACTACAGACCGATGAACACGACCGACTGAACACTATAGACTGATGAACACGACCATGTGAACACTATAGACTGATGAACACGACCGACTGAACACTAGAGACCGATGAACATGACCGACTGAACACTATAGACCGATGAACACGACTGACTGAACACTCTAGGCCGATGAACACGACCATGTGAACACAACCAATGAACCCAACCGAGTGAACATTAGTGATGAAAACGACCAAGTGAACACAACGAATGAACACGACCGATCCATTGAACACTACCGACCGATGAACACGGCCAAGTGAACACAATGAATGAACACAACCGAGTGAACACTACTACTATAACTGCTGCTGCTCTGCTGCTGCTGCTCTGCTGTGCTACTACTACTACTACTACTACTACTACTACTACTACTACTACTACTACTACTACTACTACTACTAGCTACTATATTGTTACCATATAATTATGTACAGTCAAAATTCTGGACACCTTCACTAGCCCCTGATATAATATTAAAAAACATGTAAATTAATAAAATAAAAAAATAAATAAATAAATGAAAAAAATCAACCGGCATTACTAATTCATTTGGTCGCCCGGTAGAAAAGCAGTCTCTTCCACATCGCTACCATCACCATCATCAGCTGACAGGAAGGATAACAACACGCGGAGTAGACGTTTGTGTGTGTGTGTGTGTGTGTGTGTGTGTGTGTGTGTATTCATGTGCGGAACATTGCAAAACCAACAGTTAGTTGTATATAAGAAATGGCTATTAGTGACAGAAATTTGTGTGGGACCTTCAAAAAAGGAAGTGAGACAGCAGATTAGGCTGTGATGTGAGCTCTGGTACCACAATGGCTGCCAGTGGTAAGGATCTGTATGAGGCTCATCAGAAAAGTACATACAGGTGAGCTGTGATACTGCTACGTCTGCAGATCTCAATTACAGGAAGGGCCACCAAAGACTTAAAGAATTGGTATATACGAAGAAGCAACTCGCAGAGCTCAAAGGAGAAATTATTAATTCAGTACGGTCGGAGGTACAACATGCACTCCGCCAATGAAGTGAAAAAAATAAATAAATAAAGCGGAAGTACGCGGGGAATTGAAGAAAGAAGGAGCAGTGATGTGGGTGGACACTAAACTCACCAGTAGGTGTGAGAGAATACATGGATGAGTGTATGAGAGAGGCCTAGGGTTGCCTTAGGTCCGGCTTTTCCCCAAAGCCCTAAATTCACGTGTCGAGATTTGCGCGTGTGATCCAGTGGGATTTCGAAAAATCTCTCAAATGTCCGGAATTTTACCTTCCCTCAATTTAACTAAACAACCAATTAGACTTTCATATTTCTCTAGGATGAAATGAAAGGAGAGAGGGAAGGGCAGAGATTCACTGGGTGGCAGCTCCTTTATAGCTTTTTTTTTTTTTTTTAATTTTGACGTTTGGCACGTATGGGAATTCCTTGTGAGTTGCATTGCCATGTCTACAGGACCAGTATTGTCATCTTAACACCTTGGTGATGAGGACAAGTAAGTCATCTAATCAACTCACCAAGGTAGGGCTGCCTTATCAGTAGCACATGGAGTCAGCAGCCCAAAAATTATAAAAATACCCCAGTCAGATTGTTGACTTACCTAGTTGGCTCCTTTGCTGAATAAAAGTGTAGCACAAAATATACTAAAACTTGGTAGAATTATGGGGAACCCAGAGCTGCTGGTGTGCCAGAAGCAGATATAGATTATTTGTAGTAGACTTAAATATGTAATAACGGGATAGTACACCACTTAAAGCATTTGGATAAGGATATGTGTAATTATTCGTCATACTCGAACAATAGGTTTCCCAAAGCACCATGTAGCAACCGTTTAAAAGACAGTAGTGAGTTGGTTTGAGTGACTTGGGCAGGCAAAGAATTCCAAAGAAGGATGCATCTCTGGGAGAAAAATCTGTCTTGATTCCAGGTTGTGGTGTGCTGGGAAGAGTTTGTAAGAGTGTCCTCGAGTGCCCACTGATGGAACAAGAACAAAGAGTGTCTCAGGCTGGATAATTGATTGTCTGTGGAGGATTTTCCAATACTTAATAAAGTGCGCACAAAGGAGTCTTCCCATCAGAGGTGTGAGGCATGCGGCATGCTTATTGGCTGGACGTGGAGGTGTGTCGCAACCTGATGGGTCATCTCACCCCCTCCCTGCACATTCCACAGACTGCCATCAAGCTCTGGTAGGCCAGCAAACTAGCTCTTCTGGCGTGCATCTATGTCTCAAAATCTCTTGTTATGTAATGGGATTTTTACCAGTATTGTGATTTGATAGCTGGACTCCTGGTGGTTGGATCATGAACTAGGATTGTTGGACAAGAGATCTAACTCATTTTCATCCAGGTTAGCACTTACGACACTCTGCCATTAAGCCCCTTATATATATGCACGTTAATATGTTATCTTAGGTACACAATTCAAGGCTCCATTACAAGGTGAGAGTCCTCTCTCTCCCTCTGGGTGTCGAAGGTTCACTTACAGCGTCTAAGAAGAGTGGCCCACCCAGCTGATTAATCAGTAACATACGCCCTCCCCCTATTACTTCTGTTTTCTATAGGAAATTTGATGAAGTACATGAGACTTACCGTAGTTTAGTTGAAATGTGCTTCGAATTTTACGAAGCAAGTCACCTCTGCTAGAAGGGAGTATTCACATGAGATACACTGTGCCACTACACACCACCAGACTTTAAGGAGTACGATTACCCACATGAAAGTTTTTTCCTCATTTCTTATCACCTAGCGTTGAATCATTAGATGCTGGTTAGCATAGGGAGGGAGTGGAGGGCATGTGAATACCCTCTTCTAGCAGAGGTGACTTGCTTCATTAAATTCGAAGCACATTTCAACTTCATCAATTTTACTTCAACAAATCACTTCTCGGCCAGAAGGGGCATTGCCCTGAGATTTTGAAGCCATGTGGGTATCGTACTTCAACACTGAGAAAGTATGTGTGGATATGAACAAGGTGAAAAATACAACCAAAACCCAAACTTTAGTGTAATGATAAAAAGAAAATTTTGTAGAAACAAGCAAGATGACACTTATCTTTGTACAGTTTCACTGACTATTCTAGTACAGCTTCTTGAAATGTATCAACATCAAAAACAATCTCTTTATCATGATATTTGTCATGATGTGTTTGATTGGTACCGCCATGGCCTTAGCTTTTGATGCCGCAGCAGGCCGAACACTGCCAGCCGAATACTTTGTAGTGTTTACTCCTGACATATGAAGCACTGTTCTGATCCATCTTGCAATAGTGTCTTTTGTCACGTTTTTATGTGGCTTAACAAAGCTAATGAGGAACTTCTCATTCTGATTCCCAACACTTCTGAATTTTTCAGTTCGTGCAAGGTACAATTTCAGCGTTTCACACACACACACACACACACACACACACACACACACGCACACACACACACACACACCCACACACACACACACACACACACACACACACACAAACACACACACACACACTGCTATCCTTAGTGTACACCTTAAAGGTCACAAATCGCACGTTATATTTTGGCTTAACTTTTTTCAAGCTGCCACCTAACAACACCGAAATAGAATCCTTCCTGATATTAATGTCCCTCAACAGTAACAAATATAAAGTTTGTATTCTAGCAGCTTGTGTGAGTGCCATTAGCATCACTAGTTTTAGAGTAATGTCCTTAAGAGAAAGCGAGCACAATGGTTCCATGTTCTGCAACTGCAGGACCACCAGCTGAACGTCCAAAGTTTCTGCATCCCTGGGTGCTGATGGCCTCAAGTTGAAAACACCTCGCAAAAATTTGTTGACAAGAGGGTGATTTCCTGCTCTGCATCTTTCCACAACTATCCTCAGCAAGGACAAAGCTCCTCTCACAGTATTAACAGATTCATATCCCACACCTCTGTGAAAAGTATCAGACAGGAAATATATAATATCAGTCACAGTGGCAGTAAGGGGATTGATGTTCCATTTATTACAAAACTGTAGCCACCTGGTGACGTATGGTCGATGCTGTTTCGCAGTTGCGGGTCTCCAGGAAGCCATGATGATGTCCGTGCCTGCTGTTGAAATGCCTCTGTCTCGTAGCTGTTGCCGGATAAGAGACCTGCCATCAATCTAGTGTGTTTCAGCATGAGGTGTTCCTCTGCTCCTGATGGCTGACACAGTACATTCTTCCTTCTTGTTATCAGACGCGGTCCCTTGACAAACAACGTGAGCAGAGTCCCTATCCATGGTTGGGATGGCCACTGTTGCACAATCAACCATCCCTTTGCCATCTCTGCTCGTATTTTCTGAAGGCATCTGGCAATCAAAGCAAAAGGGGGAAAAGCATAAATCAGCTCAAACTGTGACCAACAAATTGGAAAAGCATCAAAGTGTTCAGCCTCTTGGTCAAGTTTCCATGAACAAAAACGAGGCATCTGCTTATTCAATATGGAAGCAAATAGATCTATACTAGAAACTCCAAAGTGCTCATATAACTCTTTGAAAATGTCCTCATTTAACTTCCATTCATGTTTGTCATTGAACTTACGAGATGCAACATCTGCCAGGAGGTTAACTTTACCTGGTACATGGGAGCATGTAATCCAGACATTATTCATTTTACACCAATTTTGAGGCAGATGTCATTACACACTGCAGATTTCGTGCCACCCATTTCATTGACATGCTGTTGTATTATCGCAAACCACTCTTAGGTGTTGTCCTTTGATATGCTGTGCAAAGGAACTGATGGTCAATAATATGTCTTTGAGTTCTTTTGCATTGATGTGCAATTTTGCTTCTGTTAAGGACCATCTCCCATTAACTTGATGATGATTAAGGGAGCCACCCCAACCGAAGTTTGATGCATCTGTATACAGATCTATTTCCGTACCTTTCCAAAAAATCTTCCTGTTTTCCTTTGAAATGTGATTTAACCAACAAATTAAATCTGCCTTCATTTCATGTGTGATGCCCATCCATATATCAAAATTACCTTTCTCTTTCTTTAATGCTGAAATCTTTGCAGTCTCCAACCTCCTGTAATGCAGTTTCCCCATTTCCACTGCTGGAATAGCTGCAACCAATAACCCAATGACTTTGGCCACATCCCTGATTTTTGCTCTAACAACATTAAATAATTGTTTGTAGCTTTGAACTATTTTTCGTTGTCTCCTCTCAGGTAGTGTTATTGTCATTGTGTTTGAGTCAATGACGTTCCCTAAGTACTCTAAACATTTTGTGGGAACCAAAACAGATTTGTCCTCAGTGATGCAAAAAAAAAAAGCTAAATAAATAAATAAAATCTTCCTGAGAAATTCTACAGTGGCGTGGATACAATTCATAACATCCTACAATGGTGTTGTGTGAAATAAGTGTGTCATCAAGGAAACTGGTGATGATATGACACATCTCTTTCAGTTTGGCCAAAACAGATTTCATTACTTTATTAAATAAACGTGGGCCTTCTGCAACGCAGTTAGGAAGACAGGT
Source organism: Callinectes sapidus (assembly GCA_020233015.1). Classification (NCBI taxonomy): domain Eukaryota; kingdom Metazoa; phylum Arthropoda; class Malacostraca; order Decapoda; family Portunidae; genus Callinectes; species Callinectes sapidus. Next base: position 1,429 of record JAHFWG010001959.1, on the reverse strand, counting down.
GAATTGATAAATTTTTCCTTGCCATTTAAAACATAGAAATCTCAGTTGCTCTACAGCAATTTTGACAGAATAGTAAGCATGTCTTAGATCAACAGATGGCATGTAGCAGCATTTGTTAATAAGCCGAATACCCTGCTCAAGATCCTCCATTTTGAAGTGTTTGTAATTAATGAGTTCATTAAGTTTCTTTAGGTTAAGAATCATTCTGAAACCTCCATCCTTTTCCTTCGCAAGAAAATGGGCGAAATAATTTGTCCCACCTGTCTTTTACTTTCTTTGATAACCTTAAGCTCCAGCAGCTTTACAGCTTCCTTACAAATAACATGTTTCTCCTTTCACTAAAAATATATTCAATTTCTTCCTCAAATAGGGTACCAATATCAGTAACATGAATGTCGAGATGGCAATGTGAAACAATATCCAAAATATGAGAGTCACATGTTATTTTATGCCACTCATTCCCAATTTTTTTAAGTCTGCCAGCTTCAAATTTATGACTCACCTCAGTTATTGCCGGGGTTTGCTGTGTCCCCAGCCGCGGGAGTTTTTGTTATGTCGTTGCGGACATACGTAGACGCCACATCCAGCTTTGGAACGAAAGTGAGGATGGAGAAAGTAGGAGGGAACAGAAAAGGGGTTACTGTCAGTTGCCTCAGACACCTGAGTTTCAGTGAGAAATAGAAGATAAGGTTTAGTGGAGGAGAGGTGGTGTTCTATAGATTGAAAATTAGATCGAAGACCGCGAATGTTGCAGAAGTTAATGGAGAAAAATGTGAGGGGGGGGTGTCAGGACACTTAGTGTCCATGCCTGAAGAGTAGTCCAACCTAGGGACATTTATGGTCCCCTACCCAGAAGGGGACTCCGAGGCTGGTGTAGGAGTCGCCATATTTGATTATAATTTTGAGAGAAGGATGTGTGTGTAACTAGGCGCATGTAGTTTTGTGCGGAGGAAGAGGTTGTCTTTAGAGGGCAGGCTGTGACTAGCATATTCAATTTCTTCCGCACATAAGGTACCAATATCAGCAACATTACTGTCAAGATGGCAATGTGAAACAATATCCAAAATATGAAGGTTACTTGTTATTCATTCACAATTTTTTTAAGTATTAAGTAGTATTAAGTATTAAGTATTAAGTATTAAGTATTAAGTAGTAGCTTCAAATTTATGACTCACCTCAGTTATTGCAGGGGTTTGCTGTGGCCCCAGCCGCGGGAGTTTTTTGTCTCCAAACCTTGCCGTAAGAGGGGCTGCCTTTGATCACTCCTGTGTCCAAACATCCGCTGTCCATAGAGGTGGAGCCTGGACGTAAATCCTTTGTAGTGAGGTTTCCCAGCGGAGCCTCTGAACTTTCCTGCTCCAAACTTCCATGTAGGCACCTGTTTCTTCGTTGTGATCTTATTTTTCAATTTCTCAGACTCCTCAATGTG
>JAHFWG010000872.1:43727-49405 GCA_020233015.1 Callinectes sapidus | reverse complement strand
CTCTCTCTCTCTCTCTCTCTCTCTCTCTCTCTCTCTCTCTCTCTCTCTCTCTCTCTCTCTCTCCTCCCACTAATGGTTAAGATGGATAGACTAATAGCTAAGGTCAGCATATGTCTAAGGTCACTCAGGGGTCAGGGAAGGTGGCTGGAGTGACCTTAGTGGTGCTGGTGGTGGTGGTGGTGGTGGGATGTAAGTGGAGGTGGTCAAGATGTATAATATTTCTCTTGTCATTTTGTTAAGTTTTCTCTTGTTTTAGTGAAGGGAAATACTGGGCTGTGTTTTTTATTTATTTATTTATTTTTCTTTTCATTTCTTTTTTTTAATTTATCATTTTTTTTGTTATTCGTTTTTGGTTTTTATTTTTGTTTATTCATGTATGTGTATTCCTTTGTTATTATTTTTGGTGTGTTACTTTTCCTATTTATTCATTTTTTTTTTTTTCCCCGTGTTTTATTTCGGTTACGTTTACTTTCGTTACCAAAGATAAGGTTCGTATTTTATGTAGCGTCTTATTAGCAAAGTTTTGGCGTCTGGATGTTATGTAAGGGAAACTTTTATTGGTGTATTGGTCTCTCTCTGCCTCTTTGTTTGTCTATCCGTTGTTATTTCCTTCTATTCATCAGTGTTAATATTGATCTGTCTTTATATATCTTTATCTATCTTTATGTATACTTCTGATCTGTGTACCTAGTCAATATCTATCTGTCTTTATTTGTTGCCATTCCTTTCTATTTATCAGCGTTAATATCTATCTTATATCTATTTTATCTATCTTTATCTATTCTGATCTATTTATCCAGTCAATATCTATCTGTGTTTATCTGTGTATCGATGATTTTATGTACCCAATGTCAGTATCTGTCTATTTCTATCTATATTTGTGTCTATGTATCCACTGACTTCTGTATCTTATTTGTGTCTTTATCTATTGACATACTACAGTCTTCTATCTCATTTTTTATAAGTGAACTGTTTTTATTACTAACATTTAATTCCACTTTTAGCCAGAATTTGCATATCATAACCTTTTCGTACACAAATCTCTCTCTCTCTCTCTCTCTCTCTCTCTCTCTCTCTCTCTCTCTCTCTCTCTCTCTCTCTCTCTCTCTCTCTCTCTCTTGTTTTTATTTCTCATTTATTTGTTAATTGGTCTAAGTGACAATACAAAAGTCAAGCTAACCTCACCTCACCTGTTCTGAAGGCTAATTAATGACTTAGTGTAACCCTTTCAGTACTGCGACACTTTTACCACGAGTTTTGAATGTGATCAGACCATTTTATTGACATTAAGAAGGGTCTATGGAGGTGAGAAGATTAATGGCCAGAGTTCGTACTATTTTAATCCCCACATGAGTTTCTGAGGATGTATAAAATTGAGGAATGATAAGAAGAAGAATGTAAAAATGTGTCCCAGTACTGAAAAAGCAAGCAAACATCAAAGTGGTTAAAAATACACTGGATCTCTTTTTTAATTGAAGGTTTTATGTAACATTTTTCTGGTGCACACTTCCAGGAAAACATTCTGAGTCGTGAAATAGATTCTCTCTCTCTGTCTCGTTTCTTTTTTTAATTGGTGTATGTTTCATTTTCCGGTAACCTACATTTTTAATTCCAATGAAAAAATAATTGAGCAACTGTAAGAGAATATTCTCGTACATACTTAAAAAAAATTATTATATCTAGAGAAGTCCTTTCATTAATTTCAAAAGACAGATTGACTCCTTTTACTTATACATTAATTCCACTAACATATAACATCCGTATGATTACTCTATATCCCTTCAAATCTCTAAATAATAACTATATAACTCCCCCCAAAAAAAATATATTCTCAACTTTACATAAAACCATTTCGTTTCACTAATTTCAAAAGACAGACTAACTCCTTTTCCTTATACGTTACTTCCACTAATAACCCTTATATAAGACACGTATAATTACCCCATATCACTTCACATCTCTAAATAACAACTACATAACCCCCCAAAAAAAACATCCTCAAATCTACATAAACCACTTCCTTTTCCTCGTAACCTTTATATAATTACTCCATATCCCTTCACATCTCTAAATAACAACTACATAAACCCCCACAAAAAACATCCTTAAATCTACATAAACCATTTCCTTTTTCCTCGTGAACAAAACCAAAGACTTTTTACGATTTTTGAAACTTTTTTTCTTTTCCTTTTTTAAAATTTTACGTTCTCTTCCTTCCTTCTCTTTCTTTTTTCTTCTTTACTTTATTCTTTCTTTTTCTTTTCTTTCTTTTTATTTTCTTTTATTTTCCCTCTTTTCTGCTTTATTTTACCTTCTTTTCTTTTCCTTCCCACACCTAAACAAACCCTCACCCTACACACTCTACTAACTGGATTACTTACACAGCACCTGTCACCTTTGCAACTGACACGCCACACACACACACACACACACACACACACACACACACACACACACACACACACACACACACACACACACATCAATGCTTCCCGTACCTATGTAAAGTGAATGGGCCACGCGGTTCTTAGGAAGGCTATGTGCTGAGGGAAACAGAGAGAGAGAAGGGGGAGGAGAGACGGCTTAGAAGACAGGGAAAGGAAAGAGGGAGAGAGAGAGAGAGAGAGAGAAGGGAGCTTTAGTGTTGTTAGAAGAGCAGTAAGGCTTAAGAAAGGAGAGGAAGGGAGAGATGGGTTTACTGGGAGAGGAGAAAGAGGAGGAGTAAGAGGAGGTTAAAGAAGAATGATTTACGTAACGAGTGGATAGTTTAGTGAAGGAAATTCGGTGTACATAGACAAGAATTATGGGTAATGTAATGAAATAAATAAGAAAATGATGGAAGAATTTGTGATTGTAAATATTTGAAGTGCATGACGGAAAAAATGAAAGAAAATGAATAAAGAATGAAGTGAAATTAAATGATCGCGGAAAAAAAAAGTTGAAGAAAAAGAAAATGCAAACAATAAAACGAAATTAAAATGAAGAAAAAAAAAGAGGAAATTGGATAGGAAAAAGAAAAAAAGTGGAGGAAAAAAAGGATGAAGTGAAAATTAACTACTGAAATCAAATACTTCCTTTTTCACATTGAGAGAGATTGAGAGATTGAGAGAGAGAGAGATTGAGAGATTGAGAGAGAGAGAGAGAGAGAGAGAGAGAGAGAGAGAGAGAGAGAGAGAGAGAGAGAGAGAGAGAGAGAGAGAGAGCCGTAGCAGTAAACGTTTACGAGATGAAACTCTCCTTTCCCGGTAAACTGAACTGGGTAACCGAGGTGAGGTGAGGCGAGGCAAACCCCCCCCACCCCCCCCCACCCACACACCCCCACCCACCCACACCCACCCACCCCACCCCACCCACCCACTCGTGAATTCCTCAATCTTGTAAACTGCCCCTCTCTGTAAACTCTGGTGTTGGTGGGGGGGGAGGGGTGGGGGGAGGGAAGGGGGAGGTGTAGGAGGGGGTGGGGTGTGGGTGTGTGGGGGGGGGAAGTGGGTGGTGTTGAGGTTAAATGTGTTAGTTTGGTGTTATCTGTGTTATGTATTGGTGGTATTCGTGGTGGTGGTGGTGGTGATGGTGGTGGTGGTGGTGGTGGTGGAGAGTGGTGGAATGCAGTTAACAGTTTAAGAGGCACAGTATCTTAGAAAATAACAGGAAATAACTACATAACGTCCCTCTATTTTCCTTTGTTTTGAGTGTAAGTGAGGTTAAGAATAGGTTAGGATAGGATAGATTAGGTTAGGAAAGTAATGAAGTGCAGTTAACAGTTTAAGAGGCACAGTAATCTTGCAAATAACAAAATAATTAGATAACTAGATAATATCCCTCTTATTTAGTGTGTCAGGTTAGGAATAGATTAAGTTAGGAAAGTAATGAAGTACAGTTACCAGTTTAAGAGGCACAGTATCCTTGAAAATAACAGAAGATAATTAGATAACCAGATAATATCCCTCTCTATTTCTTTGTATTCATTGTAAGTCAAGTATAGAATATGTTAAGTTAGATTAGAATTGCGAACTGAGTATATAGGAAGAGGAGAATACAGTTAACAGTTTGAGAGGAAATAAGAGAAGATACCAAGATAAAACCTGATAATTTCCCTTCCACCCTCTTTTGTATTAATAGTAAGTCAAGTATGGAATAGGTTAAGTTAGATTAGACTTATGAACTGAGGGTATGGGAAGAGGAGAATGCAGTTAACAGTTTGAGAGGAAATAAGAGAAGATACCAAGATAAAACCTGATAATTTCCCTTCCACCCTTTTTCCTATTAATTGCAAGTCAAGTATGGAATAGGTTAAGTTAGATTAGAATTGCAAACTAAGTATATAGGAAGAGGAGAATGCAGTTAACAGTTTGAGAGGAAATAACAGAAGATACCAAGATAAAACCTGATAATTTCCCTTCCACCTTGTTTCGTATTCATTGTAACTCCTGTTTGTAATCGAGCAGGAATGGAGGTATGTGTGTGTGTGTGTGTGTGTGTGTGTGTGTGTGTGTAGCGTTGTTGCAGTGTTCCCCGGGGTGTGGGTGAAGCACTTAGAAGGGCTGCATTGTATTGAATGGTGTAATACAGAGGCGAGTAGCGCAGCAGCAGCAGCAGCCCCCCCATGGCAGAGCGGCACGCACGAGGGCACACCGCACACTACTTAAGATAGACGCGGGAAATGGAAATATAACCTTAAAACAAAAAAACACTAACTGGAAACCACACAATGCATTTTCTTTGAGTTCTTTTGTGTTTGTTCTATGTTTATCTTTTGTTATTCTTCACTATGCCCTTCCTTTATATTTCTTTGTGTTTGTTCTATGTCTATCCTATGCTATCCTTAACTATGCTCTTCCTTTATATTTCTTTGTGATTGTTCTATGTCTATCCTATGCTATCCTTCTCTATGCTCTTCCTTTATATTTCTTTGTGTTTGTTCTATATCTATCCTTTGTTATTCTTCACTATGCCCTTCCTTTATATTCCTTTGTGTTTGTTCTGTCTATCATATTGCTCTGTAAATAAAAAGACTCTTTCTCTATTCTCTATTATACTCTTCCTTTAAGTTCCATTGTGTTTGTTTTCCTCCCTTTCCTGTTATTCTGCAGAGGGTTGCAATGAAGGTTGGTGGTGGTGGTGGTGGTATTATTCCTCGGTGTGTTGTAAGTGTTTCCTCTTCCCTTCCTTTCAATATTTACTTCACTGGTTGGATTTATCAGCCACCACCACCTCCTCCACCTCCTCCTCCTCTTCCTGGGTTGGCGAGGCTGAAGGGAGGGAGGGAGGGAGGGAGGGAGGGAGAGGGAGTGTTAACCAGCCTCTCTCTCGTTGTTGTAGAATGGTGATGGTACGCTTTGTTTTTCTTTAGTTTTTTCTTAGTTTTTCTGTTTTTTTTCTTTTTCTCGTTTTTTGTTGTTTTGTTTATTTGGTATTTTTCTTTTTTCTATGTATGGATTTGTTTTGTGTTGTTTTGTTGTGAATTGGTAGAATTATGTTTGTTTCTCTTTGTTTTCCCGTATTTTCTTTTTCTTTTTCCTTATTTTCTTTTTTCTTTTCTCCCATTTTAGAAGTTTATTTGGTATTTTCTTCTATGCACAGATCTGCTTTGTGAAGTTAGATTTCTCACTCCTTTCCTTTTTTTATGGTTTTAATTTTTGTTTTGAAGTTGTAAAGTTAAGTTTTTCATTTCTTTCCCC
>JAHFWG010000872.1:36227-38727 GCA_020233015.1 Callinectes sapidus | reverse complement strand
GAGCGGCAGGGCGTTGTGGGGATCTGATACCACTGTGGGCTGCCTTTTTTGTAGCCTTGAAGTGGTGGGGGAGGGGGGGGGGTGATGCGTAACTTCCTTCTCTGCTGCGTCGTTCTCTTGTTATCCTCGTAAATGTGAGAGTCTACCTGATTTTTAGACATTTATCGTTGCTTGATCCTCTCCTTAGTACTTGTAGTGTCTGGAATAAGGCAGTTCACGTACCATTCCATACCTTTGTCTCTATGCAAATTAATATACACTGATGATTTTAACTCCTTTACTGAGACGCATTTTTCATATATATTTTGCTTATTATTTGTTCATTTTATTCAGCTATAGAAATTCACGTGAGGGGGTTCCTGTATTCTTTTGATCCTGTATGGGAACTGGGAAATTAGTCTTTTTTATATTATTTTTACTACCCTTGGCCAACTTCCCCCTCTCTCTCTCTTACATAAAAGGAAACGAAAAAAAGAAAAGAAAAAAGAAAATTCCAAAGGGAGCGATGCCTAAAAACGATTCGATAAAGTTAAATGGAGTTCAATGCCATAAATCCCTGACTGGAACAAGACAGACTGCTGAACTGAGAGCCAAACACATCACTACAACCCTCCCCCCTTGAACTATCTATGTCAGTGGATGAGGGTTTCAGTTCCCCACTCAATCCTTTCTACCTTTTCTATCTGTTTTGCTTTCTGTCTGTCTAACGAGTAAAGATCAAAGAAAGGAGAGAGAGAGAGAGAGAGAGAGAAAGTTTACATGTAACAAAACAAAACTTAAACTATAAAGAAACGAAAAACAAAAAAAGAGAAGAAACAGGACAAAAATGAAAATATCTACACCCCCCCACAAAAAAAAAGGAAACACAAAAACACAACGCTAACTTATTAACAAAACGAAGAAAGATAAAAGAAAAAAGAAAATGGAAAAAACTTACATGACACAAAACAAAACTCAAACTATAACGAAACAAAAAAACTGAAAAAAAGCTTATAGGACAAAAAATCAAAACATCCACCCCCCCCAAAAAAAAAAAAAAAAAAAAAAAAAAAAAAAAAAAAAAAAAAAAAAAAAAAAAAAAAAAAAACTTACACGTAACAAAACAAAACTTCAAACTATAACGAAACAAAAAACTGAAGAAAAAACCACAAAAATAAAAACACCTCCCCAAAAAAAACACAACACTAACTTATTAACAAAACGAACACCAACACAGCGCCCTTCATGTGATACAACAAACCCGGAAGCTGCGCACATTGCTACATTAACACTGCAACGTTAGTGAATGCATACTTAGAGCGATAAAACTTGTGTGGATGAGCCGAGATGAAAAGCGGAGTGGGATGGAGGTCAGAGAGAGAGAGAGAGAGAGAGAGAGAGAGAGAGAGAGAGAGAGAGAGAGAGAGAGAGAGAGAGAGAGAGAGAGAGAGAGAGAGAGAGAGAGAGAGAGAGAACACTATGGTAAGACAGGTTATAGTGGTACTGAATTACGTGATGGTATGGATGTTATAGCTTGCAGAATTGAACTGGTGTGTGCGTGCGTGCGTGTGCGTGTGCGTGTGTGTGTGCGTGTGTGTGCGTGTGTGTGTTTGTGTGTAGAGTCCACCCTACCTTTATACCACCACCACCACCACCACCACCACCACCACCATGACCACTGGCACAAACACCATTTATACGTATCTGGCAGAGCGCGAGGGGAAGTAAATGGATGTAAAAGAAGTGGATATTGGACTCCACTGCGGGTCCCGGCGTGACACGTGTGGACGGAAGTGGATTGGGAAATAAACAAGGATGACGAAGAACAAAGGGGGGCAGAGAGAGGATAGTGGGATAGAGAAATAAAACACGGAGATGCAAATAAGATGGCCAAATGAACAGAATTATTGAAGGTAAATTAGAAAGGTAGAATGATGAGGTTATAAAGTCAAATTGATCCCAAATAGTTTATTATAGAATAGTTTTTTTTGAAGAAGTAAAGGAAGAGAAGTAATAGAAAGAAAAGGATAATAAAGGTAGAAATGAATAGAAAGAACAAATTAAGAAATAAAACTGACAAATAGAAAAGAAATATGAATAAAGCAAATACTAACTGGAATATATAAAGTAAGATTGAAAAGGACGAAATGAAACAAACAAAATACAAAAACTTAATGGTGATTGAAGAATAAAATAGAACCATGCATAGAAAAACAGAAAAGAACAAGAAAACGAACTAAAAAGAATTAAATAAGTAAAAAAACATCGACAAACTTAACGAAAAAGAAATAAAAAAGTGAAATAAAGTACAAATAAGTAACGCAAGTCAAGACCAAAGTGGATAGGAGTGGATAGAAGTGGATAGGAGTGGAGTGTTCCCTACCAGACGCCTTGCAGAACGGGTTAAAGACTTCCTACACGCCCAACGCCTACAAAAGACCGCCCACGCCCATTCTAACGGTGACTTGGGCGTTGGGTCTCTCTCTCTCTCTCTCTCTCTCTCTCTCTCTCTCTCTCTCTC
>JAHFWG010001477.1:0-22791 GCA_020233015.1 Callinectes sapidus | reverse complement strand
CCTCTCTCTGCCCTCAGCAGCACGTCTCAGGCCACAGGGTTCACACAGGCCTCCAAGGTGCACAAGCAGGGCAACAGGGCATAGGGAGGTTGCGTAACTTCCACACGGTTCGGATGGGCAAGTGTAGCGAAGTGTACCTATAGCAGCTCAAAATGGGGGACAAAGCAAACACACAGAGTTCACTTTGGCTAGTTTACTCAGCAAGCACTACAGGTAACACGGGGGACCGTGACACGCCTCACACAATGACAAAGGCGCGCTCAGCAAGACGACACAGCAAGGCGGCAGCTCGGGCCTCCTCATACCTCACACCTCATTCACGGCCTCCCAGCAGGCTTCCACGATGTCAACTAGGCACACACAGTCCAGGCGCACACACTTCCAACGCACAGGTACTATTACATGAGAGTCAGAATATATTTGTCCAGGAACAAGGGGAAGCGAGGCAGCTCTTCTCTCTGTCTCTTCTTTCTGCTCTCTCCCCTCACTCCCTGTCGCCGGGTGGCGGCAGAAACTATTTGCTGAATCGTCAACATTCCAATCTGCCTCGCTCCGATACGCCTCTCTCTGTCCTTCCCGTCCCAGACCCGTTGCTTCTTTTTCTACTCTCACACCCACCACGCACATACATACACACATACCCACGGCCACGCCCCCATCATACATGGGTTCGTAACACTACCCCCCCTCTTGCAAAAAGGCCGACCCGGCCGTCCTCAACTCCTTACAAAAGAAAATGAACTAAGCAGAATAAAATAAAAATAGATCACTTCTACTTCTTAACCTACACAAGAACTAAATTTCTACATAGTCCCTTAACCACTGCGGTGGCCTCCGATCCCTGTTAGGCCTATTATTCTCAAACACCTGTCCTTGGGCCTCACCATCACTGTCACCACTGTCACTTCTGTCAAATCTGTCACTGCTCCCTTCCCCCTGGCTATCGCTGTCTAGAGCAGGGTCGTCACCACTCTCATTCCCAGGTGAGGGAGGAGTTTGGACAGCGCCATCCTGGCCCTCCCAGGAAAAAGTGGCATCTCCAGCATACCTCCACAGACGGTCCACATGCACCACTTTAGACTTCCGGCCAGTTCCAGGTGGTGCGAGGCGATATATGACTGCTGAGAGGACCTCAGTCACCGTATAAGGTCCTTCCCATTGACTCTGCAGCTTAGGAGACAGACCTCTCTTTTTGCGTGGATTGTGTAACCACACCCGGTCTCCTGGTGAGAACACGGCCTCACGAACCCGCTGCTGATGCCGCTGCCACATGGAGTGCCCTGCCAGCTTCAAGTTTCTGCTCACCCGCTGCCTGGTGTCCTCCAACCGCTGCTGAAGCGCCACAGCATACTGGGACTGTACCGTGGGCAGCCTTTCATCTGGGGGCCTCCCAAGGGCAAGGTCAACAGGGAGCCGAATCTCACGCCCAAACATGAGCCGAGAGGGAGTGTGCTGCGGAGCCTCGTGCTCCGCTGCCCGATATGCCATCAACATGTAAGGCAGCCACTCATCCCAGTCTTGCTGTCCCTCTTCACAGTACCTCGCCAGCTGTCCCACCAGTGTGGCGTTATACCTCTCGACCATTCCATCACTTTGCGGATGAAGGGGCGTGGTGCGGGTCTTGTCCACCAAGGAGGGAACAGCACTCCTTGAAAACCCGGGACTCAAACTCCCGCCCCTGGTGTAGCTCTCCCGGCACCCCAAAACGTGTGAACACCGAGTGTAGCTCTCCCGGCACCCCAAAACGTGTGAACACCTTCGTGACCAGGAACTCTGCCACCGTCTCTGCTTCATGGTTGGGCAATGCACAGGCCTCTGGCCACTTTGTGAAGTAGTCCATGGCCACACAAATGAATCGGTTGCCCCTTCGGGTGCGAGGGAAAGGGCCAGCTATATCCACTGCCATCCTCTGCATGGGCGCCCCAGCCTGGTACAGCTGCAGGGGAGCACGCGTCTTCCTTGCTGGGCCCTTCTTGGCAGCACACACCTTGCAAGTACGGCACCAGTCTCGCACGTCCCTGCGAATGCCGACCCAGTAGACACGCTGCTTCAGTCGACACAGTGTCCTTTTGTGGCCCAAGTGGCCACCAGTGTATCCCTCGTGCATTTCCCGCAGCAGCTCCTCCCTGCGAGCCCGTGACACGACAATCAGCCAGAGTTCCTCTCCTCGACCAGTATCAACCCAGCGTCGCTGCAGCACGCCCTTTTCCAGGCGCAACGTCTCCCACTGCTCCATCAGGCACTTTGTCACAAGACTCTGCGGTGACACTCTTTCCCAGCCAGGCCGTTCTTCTCCTGCTTCCAGCCATGCAATCACGGGAGCCAACTCCGAGTCATCTCGCTGGTTTCTCTTCCACTGCTCGTTGGCTTCCTTGGGGCCCCCTCGAACCTGCAGCCTTTGACACGTCACCACAGGCTCCCTCCTGGAGCAGTGAACACAACCGGGCTCACAGGGGCGGCGGCTAAGGCTGTCAGCATTGCTGTGCAGCTTTCCTGCCCGGTGCACAATCTGGTAATTGTACTGCTCCAATTTTCCCAGCCACCTTGCCAGCTGCCCCTCTGGCTCCCTCAGAGTCTTCAGCCAGCGGAGGGCGGCGTGATCAGTCCGGATAGTGAACTTGGCTCCGTACAGGAAGTGATGGAAGTGGCCCAGGCTCTTCATCACTGCAGCCAACTCCTTACGGGTCACACAGTAATTCCTCTCGGGCTTGGAGAACTTGGTGCTGAAGTATGCCACCACCCACTCCTTCCCTTCCTTAACCTGCGACAGTACAGCACCCACGCCATCTGCACTGGCGTCAGTATCCAGCAGGTAAGGAAGATTCGGGTCAGGATAAGACAGCACTGGAGCGTTCACCAAAGCCTGTTTCAGTGCCTCGAAAGCCTTCTGGCAGGCTTCATCCCACAGGAAGCGTGCTCCCTTCCTGGTAAGCTGGTGCAAGGGGGTTGCTATGGTGGCAAAACCAGGCACGAACCGCCTATAGTAGGAGCACAGACCGAGGAAGCTCCTCACCCCGGTCACGTCAGTGGGCACCGGCCAGCCTGCCACCGCTGTCACCTTCAGAGGATCCGTGTAAACGCCCTTCCGTCCCACCACGTGACCCAGGAACGGCACTTCATGCTGGAAGAAAGTACACTTTTTAGGGCTCAGTTTAAGGTTGGCCGCTCTCAAGCGACGAAGTACTTCCTCCAGCCGGCTCAGCTCTTCCTCAAAGGTACCTCCGAACACCAGGACATCATCTAGGTATACCAGGGCAGCTTTCCACTGCAGCCCCTCGAGCACCCGCTCCATCAAGCGCTCGAAACAGCTCGGGGCGTTGCACAACCCAAAGGGCATTACCTTAAACTGCCACAGCCCCTGGCCAAAGGAGAAGGCAGTCTTCTTCCTGTCTTCCTCCTCCACTTCCACCTGGTGGTACCCAGACTTCAGGTCCAGCGTCGAGAACCACTGGACTCCTGACAGCGCGTCCAATGTGTCATCTATCCTTGGCAGGGGATACGCATCCACCACTGTCACGTCGTTGAGGGCACGGTAGTCCACACAGAACCTCCTCGAGCCGTCTTTCTTGTTCACCAGTACCACTGGGGAGCACCAAGGACTGTCACACTTCTCAATCAGCCCTGCAGCGTCCATCTCTTGCACTGCACGCTGCATCTCCTCCCTCTTAGTCCCAGCCACCCGCCGCGGAGGCTGCTTGATGGGAGGGTGGTCCCTGGTGAATATAGAGTGCGTTACCAAAGACGTGCAGCCCAGGTCCATGTCTCCCTTACTGAAGACATCTGCATACTGAGCCAGAGTCTGACGCATCTTCCTGGCCTGTTCCTCTGACAAGTGGGTTGCGCTCCTGCTCGCCAAGTCCTCTACATGGGGAGGTAGAGCCTTCTCCGCCATCCTCCTCTCCCCGACAACCCCAAGGCGTGGCCCTTCACGCGGCGCCACGGTGGTGGAGGTAACAGGCGTGGAATGATCAGGCGAGGATGCAGGCTGTTCACTTCTCACCCGCATACACCGTGCCTCTTCTGCCGCCTCACAAGTTACATGCCCGGACTTATCACCTCTCACGCCCTGAGCGTCGCCTCCGAGAATCAAGGGCACCTCTTGGTTCCGCACCCTCATCCTTCCCCCTCGGAGATCCACGCACGCTCCCACCCGCGTGAGGTAGTCCAGTCCCAACAAGCATGGGTCCTCAAGGTCAGCTATGAAGACTGGCACGCCCATGTTGACTGACACAGGCTCTCTCATGGTAGTACATTCGCCGGTGACACCACACAACAGCTGCGTGGCTTCAGGCACGCCACGTGCATCCACCATGTCCTCCCTGACGAAGGTCCACTTCGAGCCTGTGTCCACCACCAGCCTGGCGGGGCGCCCGTTCACTGTGCCAGACACTCGCACAGCCGAGGGCGCCGCAGTCAGGCGGCACCTTACTCCCCGTGGGGCCCCAGGACCTCCGGCTGGGATGCAGCCCCGTTGCCCAGCCTGGCCGAGTTTCCCGCCTGCACGACATCCCTAGGCCGCTGGCACTCACTGGTAACATGGTCGGATCGGCCACAGTTCCAGCAGCAGGGCTTGAAAACCATTCGACGTGGCTCCTCCAGCGAACGGGTCCTCCGCCTGCTGCCACACTGGCTCTTCTTATGCCCACGCTAGCCGCACCCCCAGCAGTCTCCTCTGAACTGTTCAGGGCTCGCTTTCCTCCCGCGAGCATTGTCTCGCGCCTGAGCCCTTCTTGCCCGGAAATGACGGGGTAAGGCGGTGACCTCTTCTGAGTAACGCAGTTCAGATGGTCCCGGGGCGCCGCCTATAGTGCGAAGGAAGGCCTCAAACTCCAAGGCCCTCGCCAGCGCCTCCTGGAGATCACATGGATGCGCCTGCTTTATGTAGATCTGCAGCTGCCGTTGCTGCAGGGCATCCACAAAGTGGTCGCGAGCCAACACGGCCACCATGTCCTCTGGTGCCATTGGGTACGCCCGCCTGACCAGCGTCTCCAACTCCTGGGCGAGGTGAGAGAGAGGTTCGCCCCGGTTCCTCGTCCTGCTTTTCAGGCTGGCCCGGTACACTTCTGCTTGGTGGTGTTTACCAAACTTCCTCTGTAGTGCCTCCACCACGCTCGTGTGTACCATGCGCTGCGCTGGGGCAAGGTGGGCCAATACCTCCAGTGCTGGTCCTCTCAGGCAGGAGACAAGCTGCAGAGCCCGCTCAGCGTCATCCCAGCCTCGAGCATCAGCCAGGAGCTCAAACTGAGCCAGGTAAGCCTCCCAGGCCACCCGTCCGTTAAACTCGGCTGGTTTCCTCCGCACAGTCCCGCCAGACGTGCCCAAGGGGGGAGGTGGGGAGCGAGGAGGAGTCAGAGCGGGAGCAGGTGTCAGCTGGCCGTGTGATGGCGGAGAGACGGCGCCGGTGCGCTCACCGCTCCCTGGTCTCGGGCTCGCGCCACACCAAACCCTCACATCTGCGGGCTCCGACTCGATGCTTCCAAGCCTCCACTTCGAGGTGATGGGGACCCACGCCGATCCCTCTTCACCTTCTGCCACGGCCTGCCCTCCACGGTTGCTGGTCTGCTGTTGCACAGTCATCTGCAACGCCGCCAGCTCTTTCCTACAAGCGACAACAGTCTGTTCCACCGCCTGTGCCTCATCCCTCATGTACCTCAGTTCAGGCATCACCTCGCTTTTCAGACTGTCACATTGTTCTATGGTGAACTGACGTGCCTCTGCCTTCACCTGTGTGAATCCTGCCGCCAGTTCCTTTACTTGCGCTGCCTGCTGGTTTAACATTGTTACCGCCTGCTGGTCCATTTTCTCCGCCTGCTGGTCTATTTTCACCGCTTGCTGGTCCATTTTCACCGCTTGCTGGTCCATTTTCACCGCCTGCTGGTCCATTTTCTCCGTCTGCTGGTCCATTTTCTCCGCCTGCTGGTCCATTTTCTCCGCCTGCTGGTCCATTTTCTCCGCCTGCTGGTCCATTTTCTCCGCCTGCTGGTCCATTTTCTCCGCCTGCTGGTCCATTTTCTCCGCCTGCTGGTCTATTTTCACCGCCTGTTGGTCCATTTTCTCCGCCTGCTGGTCCATTTTCACTTTAATTTCTGTCTTCAGGGCTTGAAGCATCGCCATCATGGCGGAACTTTCCTCTCTGGCCAATGTGACGTCACTAGTCTCGCCCACAGACACAGAGGCACCATCCCCGCCATCATGTTGTCTGCGTTCATCCTCCATTTTGCTACTACAACACTCGGCTATTCACTTTGCACCATCAACCATCCCGCTACTCCTGACACCACTGTTACATTTTCCCCCCTTTTCTTCTTCTTCACACCCTCTCTCTGCCCCCAGCAGCACGTCTCAGGCCACAGGGTTCACACAGGCCTCCCAGGTGCACAAGCAGGGCAACAGGGCATAGGGGGGTTGCGTAATTTCCACACGGTTCGGATGGGCAAGTGTAGCGAAGTGTACCTATAGCAGCTCAAAATGGGGGACAAAGCAAACGCACAAGAGTTCACTTTGGCTAGTTTACTCAGCAAACACTACAGGTAACACGAGGGACCGTGACACGCCTCACACAATGACAAAGGCGCGCTCAGCAAGACGGCACAGCAAGGCGGCAGCTCGGGCCTCCTCACACCTCATTCACGGCCTCCCAGCAGGCTTCCACGATGTCAACTAGGCACACACAGTCCAGGCGCACACACTGCCAACGCACAGGCACTATTACATGACAGTCAGAATATATCTGTCCAGGAACAAGGGGAAGCGAGGCAGCTCTTCCCTCTGTCCTCCTCACTGGGCCGCAACTCTCTTCTTTCTGCTCTCTCTCCTCACTCCCTGTCGCCGGGCGGCGGCAGAAACTATTTGCTGAATCGTCAACATTCCAATCTGCTTCGCTCCGATACGTCTCTCTCTCTCCTTCCCGTCCCAGACCCGTTGCTTCTTTTTCTACTCTCAAGCCCACCACGCACATACATACACACATACCCACGGGCACGCCCCCCCCATACATGGGTTCGTAACAATATGTAGCAACCTCCATTTATTGAAGACGTTCCAACCTGAGAACCATGGTAATCGTAAATACAAATTCCCAATATATACCTTGTGGTTAAATGAATCAGTTAATCAAATGTATTTAATATAATTAACATCACCGCCACAACTACACACACGTGTATACACATCACACACACGCACAAACACTCAAATGTATGAAAAAGTGACAAATAATCAAATGCCCTTAATATAACGAACATCACCGCCACTACTAGACACACACACACACACACACACACACACACACACACACACCAGTAACTTTAAATTAATCCACAAACGTTACATCATATATAAATAACCCAACAACCTGATAGAAACTTAACAATACACAAGAATATCATATTACATAATATAAAAGCTCAGTCTCAATAGAAATACCAATTAATCAACCACTGACTGTACATATAATAATATCCTTATACTTACAACATTGCCGATGCCCACTGTACACAGACTCCACAACGAACACCACACCGTCCGTGTCTCTGGCCCTGATAATTGATACTGTGTTCCTAAACTTCAGCTGGCGTTAAGTAAAGCTCACTTCCCGAACCACAATTCGACTCCTTTAAAGCTCCCAACAATATACAAACCAAAGGTTTAACTCTCCACATGATAAATATATCATTTAGGTAATAACATTAACCATAATATATATTTATAGAACAAGTACATGAATACATATAAACAGGTTATTACCTACGAAATTGTGGTGAAAATATTGCCCCAAGTTATTTTGAACGTTAAGGCTATGAAAAGCTTCATGAACCAAACTGAATTATTTCAAAGCTATTTAATACACCTTATTACAGCATGAAAAATATGGAAACAATAATATGAAATATAATCATATTACACTCCCCCGCCACAAGAAAGTTGTTCCTTAACAGGTAGGATTAGCACAAGCTTATGTACAGATCTGTTAATCTTAATATCCTGTTGACCCTCATATTTACCATCTTTCCTCTGTAACTTGTATCTTATCTGAACGTCTCTCACTTTACCATCAGAACTATGTAATACGTTACATACTTCAGCAAGTTTCCAACTTCCCTTCAAAGCGTTACTGTCCTGCACCAAGGCAACATCTCTAACCCTAAGATTCCTTTTATCCCAATGCCACTTGTGTTGTATGATTAATGTGGGGAAAGTAATAAATCATCCATTTTTCCAGAAGGAATTTACAATTTTGTTAGGGACATGATAGGTAGGAATTCATTGTATATATTTATGTAGATATAATCTGATGCAACATCTCTATAAGATGGTGCAATACTTCAGAAATGCTGACACAGCTTTATCCTCTACAAGGAGTTGCATGTGTTTATATACCTTGGCATTTCAATGTTATTGTATCCATAGGATATTACATTTACTAAAATATAATAATATAAACTCTCGAAGTAGGATGTAGTTTATAAGACATCACTATATGAAATAAATTAATGTACTTGAACACTAAGGCATCAGACACACACACCCATCCCTGCATCACATGACCACGCCTCGGAGTCAGCAGTTTCCTGCGGCGTGAGGCGCGGCGGGCCGCACCAGGAGAGAAGAAATCGAGCTGCGGTGTGAGGCGGTTGGGGGAGACCCAACTGGGCCGCCGCTGGCCGGTCTTCCCCCGGTTTTGCGTGGTGTTTGGGGTGTGAGAACTTTTGTGTGTTGTGCCGTGAACGTGTGTGTTCTCGAGACTCAGAAGTGTTCTCTAAGTTATCTCCTAAGAGACAGACTAATCACTTCTCTGAGAAAAGACCGTGTGTCGTGAAATCATTGTAGATATCACATATAATATATTAACTTTTATAATCTGAGTTTTCCTTCCAAACCCGGGTCTGAGAACTATAATACATAATATCAACCAGTTGACCGCTCGCCACAAGTATCAAACTTCACTGAAACAATTTACATTCGTGAAGTACCTGAAACCAAACATAAAATGTTGAAACAGCGTGGGATGAACCACTGAAAACATTAAAAACCCAGGAAACTCAGAAAAAAGAAACATTGTGAAACAAGCTAGTGAGCGAACACAAACAAGAAAGAGAGGAGAGGATGGTAGCGACCTTGCACTTGAAGTTGAAATCGCTGACACGACTCAAATTTGTTGTGACTTAGCGTTGGCTGCTGCTTCTCTCTGTCTCATCGCTCTAAAGACACTCCTGCATAAGGCTTGTTTTGCAGCACTCACGGTACTTTGAAACCACACACACACACACACACACACACACTGTTACGCTCAGATCTAAGCAGGAGAACTTAATGAAGTAAGGATGTCAAACAAAATCTCTTAAAAACCAGAATATATTAAATCAAGGGACAAAAATAACAAAATTAAATAAAAACTCCAAGTTCAGGATGGAGAGTAGAAGATTATGCTACTTCATTCCTCATCAGTGTCACTAAGTAACAATATACATAAATCCAAATAAATAAGTACCCTATAAACACACACCTTAGTCGTGGTTTTGCCTGGAAACTGGGGAATTACACTCATTGCTAGTCACGGGGAAAAGGGGCACGAGGTGGTAAACTCAGGGGAAGGGTAGACAGAATAATGCACTCAAAGGGTAAACACAGGGGAAGACACAGGAGTCTTTACTCCAAGGACTAAACTCAGGGGAAGACACTGGGGTCAGTACACTCCAAGGGTAAATTCAGGGGAAGACACAGGGGTCATTACGTTTGTACCGGCGAGTCGGGGTTCTAGAAGTTTCCGGCACCGGCAAAACACCATTCCAAAACATTGTATAGCATGATACACCCAACATTGAGAAGCCAAGCTCGCTTAATGGAACACTCTTAGCCTTCACAAGCACATGGTGTAACAAATAGCAAAATAACACATCAAAACACTCAAGTGTAACCCGGGGAGAGGGAGCGGAGATGGACGGAGGCGGACACCCACACTGGCTGGTCTGCGTGGCTCGTCTGCCTCCTCATAGCCAAGCCAAGCCAAGCCCCTTTGGCGACGCCCCGCATAGCGAGACCTCTGGCGGAATCTTGATACGTTTTTACATTCTTCAATGAATGTAGAAAATAATCACCAATAACCTACCGAACGAAAACAATCATAATAATCTCAAAATAGGGAAATACATCACACGCCCCCACAAAGGAAGACAGAACTTCTATGAGAAGTTCTGGCTCGCTAAGCCCTAGACAAACCATCTGCAAGAACGTTATTCACTCCCTTTATGTGCTGAATAGAGAGAGAATACTCTTGAAGAAACAGACTCCAGCGTGTTAGTCTTTGATTTTTATATTTGAATTTATCAAGGAACTTCAAAGGGTGATGGTCCGTGAAAATGGTTATCATGGGTCCAAAGGGGGGTAAATACACAGAAAAAAATTGTAGTGCCATAATTAGTGCAAGCAGCTCCTTCTCAATAACAGCATAGTTTTTCTGTGCAGAGTTGAATTTTCTACTGAAATAACAAACTGGATGGTCTACACCACTTTCATCACTTTGCAATAGAACTGCACCAGCACCAATGTTGCTAGCATCAACTGCCATCTTAAATGGAAGATCAAAATTAGGTGAAGCCAAAATAGGTTGACACATCAACAAATTCTTTATAGTTTTAAAAGACACTTGGCACTCTGGAGACCATATGAACTTCTTATCTTTTTTAAGTAAGTCTGTTAAGGGAGCAATCACATCAGAAAAGTTCATTACAAACCGCCGATAATATCCAATCATACCAAGAAACCGCTGGAGCTCCCTCCGGTTCTGAGGTTGACTAAGATTTGAGATGGCTTCTACTTTCTTTAAAGGGGGACACACTTTACCATGTCCAACAATGTACCCAAGGTATTGTACCTGGGCTTTTACAAACTCGCACTTAGTCAAATTCAAAACCAGAGAGGCATCTGCCAGCCTGGTGAAGACACTATTAATTTGTGACAAGTGTGCATTCCATGTATTACTAAAAATAACTAAGTCATCTATGTATACTGTACAACCAGGGATGCCGTTCACTATGTGGTTCAGGAGGCGTTGAAAAGTCGCCGGAGCATTTTTCAATCCGTACGGCATTACTTCAAAGTTGAAAGTTCCCTGGGGGGTCACAAATGTGGAAATGTCCTTGGCCCGGTTGGTAAGAGGAATTTGCCAATATCCTCGAACTAAGTCTAGTTTAGTAATAAACCGGGCACCTCCTATGCTATCAACACAGGCATCCACACGGGGAAGGGGGTACGTGTCAGATTTAGTGAGTGCATTAACTTTTCTATAATCCACACAAAATCTATATGAACCGTCTGGTTTTGGCACTAAAGTAACCGGTGAGCTCCACGCACTAACACACAGTCGGATAAGCTTCTGTTCCAGCATGTAATCAAGCTCCTGTTGTAGGACTGCCTGTTTACTTGGATGCAACCGGTAAGGAGGTAATTTCACTGGCATAGAATCACCAACATCTATATCATGAAAAGTCAAAGCAGTTTTTCCCGGGGCATCACCAAAAACACTTGGAAAGTTCGACAGAAGTCCAACAAGTTCAGTCGTCTGCTCAGTATTGAGGTGGCGCAGTTTTTCAGACAGTTCATGGAATGTTATCTTATTATTTTGCCACTGAGTTGCACTTTCAAGACTCAAAGGGCAACTCTTCTCCTCAAAACTTGCCGTCTCGTCCACTGCAGCGACAAGACTGCAAACCACGCTGGGCAAAGGCTGAGGACGAAAGTATGGTTTAAGCATATTAATATGGCAAATCTGGTGTGGTTTGCGCCGGTTAGGCGTTTCAATCAAGTAGTCGGTAGTGCTGATCTTCCGACACACTCGATATGGTCCCGAAAACTTAGCAGACAGAGGGTGACCAGACACAGGCAAAAGTACCAGAACTTCATCATTAACCTTGAACTCTCTTTCACGGGCTCTTTTGTCATACCATTCCTTCATATCCTGTTGAGACTGCCTGAGATTGGATTGAGCCATCTCCAAGCTGTGGCAAAGACGCTCTTTAAAGTCTGACACATATTTTAACACATTTGTAGGGGGCTTTGTATCACTACTCCACATCTCTTTCATGAGCATTAAGGGTCCTCTCACTTCATGTCCAAAGATTAACTCGTTCGGTGAGAAGCCCAAAGATTCGGTTGGGAATTCCCGGGTGGCAAATAATAGGAAAGGAACTCCCTTGTCCCAATCATTCCCAGTCTCATAGCAATATTTTCTTAACATGGACTTTAATGTCTGGTGGTACCTCTCGAGAGCACCCTGTGACTGGGGATGGTATGCACTCGAGGTCACATGAAGCACTCCTAGCTCCTGCATGCTCTTTTCAAAAAGATTGGATGTAAAGACTGAATCTTGATCTGACTGTATCTCACGGGGAAAGCCAAACTTTGTAAAAAACAGCAAAAGTTCTCTTACAACAACTTTAGAGGATACACTACGGAGGGGCACAGCCTCAGGGTATCGAGTTGCAGCATCCAATATAGTGAGCAGGTAAACGTGAATGTCAATAATGATTCTTCCGAAGGGAGGTTGTAATGTAGGAATAGGTATCAGAGGACTCACTGGGATGGCTTGATTGGGTTTCCCAGTAACCTGACACGAATGGCATGCCCGGATATACTGTGCCACATCTGCAGTCATACGAGGCCAGTAAAAGTGCATGCGTAGACGTTGTAGAGTTTTCCGTACACCCAGATGGCCAGCAAGGGGGGTTCGGTGCGCCATCTCGAGTAACTGCTGTCTGCATTGCTGTGGAATAACGATTTGATGAGTATCCCACATACCATCATCAACTTCCACATGAGGGGGTCTCCAGCGCCTCCACAACACATCATTTTTCAAATTTTCTCTTGATCACACTCACTCTCTTGCACGGCAACTCGCCTTAAAGGATATATTTTAGGATCAGTTTCCTGAAACACACGAAGTTGTTCCACTGTTACATTTGGAAGTGAAGGGGGTATTTCTATATTAAATATATCAGCAAGGGAATTATCCTCTACACTGGGCAACACATCATCTCCAACACTTTCTACATTCACTTCTTCCTCCTCCTCCTCCTTCGCATCTGGGAGTGACTCAGTAGCTCTACTCATGGAACGTGTAACTGCACATACATGGAACACCTCTGGGTGTTGTTTCTCAATATTAACAGTGGCAGGGATGGTTACAGGCACTTCAGACAAGACAGGGTTAGGGAACACCTTGGCGCCAGCCACATCATTCCCAAGCAGGAGTGTCACCCCTGGTGCAGGCAAACTTTCAACTACACCGACATCTACAGTAGCTTTAACCAAATCACATGAAATATCAACTCTGACCCTGGGATAAGTGTTAAATCCTGCCACTCCTCTAATAAGCACACACTCTTTACTATCCAAGGGTTCTCCAGTCGGATTCACGAGCAGGGTTCCAGTCGCTGCCGTGTCCCGGAGTATGGTAACATCATAAATACTGCCATTTAAGGTAACTGTACCAGGGAAAATGAAAGGTGCACAAGTATCCATGGCAGAGGGTGAAATACTAGACAAGACTACATTACCACCTGCAGGTTTCTCGGCACCCAACGCCTTCCCACTACTTTGTTGAGAATCGCGTGGGGCTCGAGGTCCTGTTACATAGTTCTCTGCTCCTGAAGCAGGCATCTTCACTTCTGTGAAATTAAACACATTACTTTTCTTACCAACATTTTTGTCAGACTTAACCCAACATCTGTCTTCAGTATGACCTGGTTTCCTACAATGATTGCAAAAATAGGGGGAGGGACCTTTGGGAAAATAGGTGGAAGGTTGGGAATATCTGGGGTTCTGATGATAGTTAGGAAGCAAAGGGGGAATTAGGTTATTCTTGGAAGCAGGGAAACTAGTGGTATTAGTTTTAAAGGGGGTTTGAGGGTTAGATTTAGGGTGGTTGAGTCTAGGAGAGGTTTGTGACTGACCACGGGACTGAAAGTAGGATGGGTTAGAGTGGTTAAGTAGGGAACGAGAGTCAGACAAGTCACCAGCACAACCATATGTGGCCCTTCTATTGACAGTAAAGTGATCAGCCTTAGAGGCCGCTACCTTTAACTCACCTTCGTCCATCTCCTTATCCCTCAGGTAAAATTCTGTCTTTGGGAATTCTCATTAAAAATTTCTCAACCAACACAAGGTTGTACAATTTGGTCCCATCAACACTGTCATCAGTACCTAGCACACCAGTGGACATAAGCCACATTAGGAAAGAGTGTTCCAAACGAGTAGCAAAATCTGTGTGAGACTCCTCTGACTTCTTTTGCAATTTCCTGAATTGCTGTCTGTAAGCCTCTGGAGTTAAAGTGTAAACTTTCAAGATTTCTGACTTTAATAGGTCATAATCACTACACTGACTGAATGAGAGACTGTCATAAAGCTTACGAGCTTTCCCTTTAAATGCAGTTTGAGCCACAATTGACCATTCATTTCGAGGCCACTTAAATCCCAAGGCGGTCTTCTCAAACGAGTTAAAAAATTCCAAAACATCAGACTCATGAAATTACTTTAAGTCGGTCAGAAAAATTCTTGCAAATACTAGATTGAGCCCCAGAATGAGCCTCGGAATTATCCCGAACTCCCAAGTCCAAAACTCTAGACTGCAATGCTCTATCAGACTCACGCTACTGGTTATCCAGTTGTTGCTGTTCAAGGGTGACTTTGAGTTTCTCACGTTCGAGCTGAATTTCTTGAGCATGCCTCTCTTGCTCACTTTTAATTCGCTCATATTCAACCTTAAGCTCTAACTCTCTCAACTTAAGATAGTCTGCTGGGCTTAGGGTTGGAGGCTGGATTTGAATAGAAACTGGAGGTGAAGTCTCGGATCTCCTTGAGGAGTCACTAACATCTTTACATTCTCCCTCACCTTGAGTAGGGTCCTCAGAGGGGTTAGACATCCTAAACATGCGAGCTTTAAGAGCATCAAGAATGGGAGGCTTATTCCACTCTGAGGAAATATTCATTCCAAAATACTGGGCAATTAATTGCAGCTCATGCTTGGTCAAATTAACAAGCTCCCCTGGGGAGGGTTCAGAGGAAAGAAATCTAACAATATCTTCCTCATTAATAATAGCAAGTGGTGTGACTGGGGGGGGGAAGCAGGTCAAGACGGCCCCTAACCACGACGGCCCTCCCCCACGGCCCCGTGTTTACCAGGACGGCCCCGTCTTTACCAGGACGGCCCTTTGTTTACCAGGACGGCCCCATTTTGTAGGACGATAATAGTTCAATCTTCTAGAGAGACGTAGAATACAATACAATGTGTGTGTGTGTGTGTGCTCATTCCATTCAGAGAGAGAGAGAGAGAGAGAGAGAGAGAGAGAGAGAGAGAGAGAGAGAGAGAGAGAGAGAGAGAGAGAGAGAGAGAGAGAGAGAGAGGCGAGGTCATGTCAAAAGCCGTTTTGTTGGTGGAATCATTATTTTTAAAGCCTCATCATGACGACACCAAGCCATCGCTCTGTTCGCCACAATCACTGCCACCCCGCTCAACCAGGAAAACAGAAGGCCATTAAGATCGTTGCTGATATAAAGAATAAGGCAAGAGAAGATGTGTTTAGGTCAGCAGCAGCAATTGTGGAAGACGCAATATTGAAAGAAATAAAACCTGAAGACCCTGAGGCCAAAACCTGGATTACTTATTCGTCGGGCCAACCGACTTCGACAAGCAATGCGTCCCGAGGATCCAAAGGACCTTGAATTTGACATTTCAGAAAACTTTCTTCCACCTAACTTCCTCCAACGAGACATTTACGTTGATGAAGCCAGACATTTGCTATTCGCTATAACCCAGCAGCTAGAAGTGCTTAAGAAGGCAAGAACGTGGTACATGGATGCTACTTTTAAGATTGTTTCAAAGCCTTTTTACCAGCTGTTCTCCATCCATGCATTTGTGAGAGGAGAAGACAAAAATACGAAACAGGTATCTTTGTTATTTGCTTTCATGTCACATAGACGCACCAAAGACTACAAAGCGGTCATGAACGCTGTTAAAGAACTGATACCAGAAAACAAACTCCAGAAGGCTGTAGCCGACTTTGAGCGGGCTATGTGGAAAGGCATACAAGCGATTTTCCCTCATATTCATGTGAGTGGATGCCTGTTCCACTGGGCACAGTGTATCTGGAGAAAGACACAGGATCTTGGACTCGCCGTTGCGTACAAAGAGAAGGGTTCCATACAGAGTTTCATACGCAAACTGTTTGCCCTGCCATGTTTGCCACAAGAACACATACAAGCAGCATTTAGTAAACTGAACGATGCTGCACCACCTGCTGTACAACCACTATGTCATTACATTAGCAAAACATGGATTGACAGCACTCTGGCCGCCAGCAGCTTGGAGTGTCTATGGGAAGTCGGTGAGAACAAATAACGATGTCGAAGGATGGCACAGACGGATTAACGAAAAAGCCCGTAACCATTCTCACCAACTCTACAAATTAGTCCCCCTGCTGCACCATGAGTCACAACTCGTAACCCTGCAACTTCGCCTGGTAAGAGAGGGGAAATTAGGAAGATACAAGAAGAAAAGAACAACAACTACAGAAGGGAAACTATTCAAGCTCTGGGAGAGTTATGAGACGGGTGAAATATCCACATCTTCTCTTCTTAGGAAATGTTCTAGGCTGCTTGGTGTGTAGGCCTAGGTGAATTGATTTTTAATGCAATAAAATGAGTAATTTTAGATCTTTTAAAAAATTATTACTTCCTATTGTATTTTACGTCTCTCTAGAAGATTGGACATGTACAGGAGCCCCGATTTATATTATTTTGCTGTTTATTTTTAATTGGTATGTATGTGTGAGAATTGAGAATGTAATAAATACGTGTGAATTATTATTATTGTCCTACAAAATGTGGCCGTCCTGGTAAACAAAGGGCCGTCCTGGTAGACGGGGCCGTCCTGGTAAACACGGGGCCGTGGGGGAGGGTCGTCGTGGAGGGCCGTCGTGGTTAGGGGCCGTCTTGACTAGAATTCGACTGGGGGGTTGTCAAGAGGCATGGCAAAGAGGACATTAACTCCACAGCAATTCAAGATATTGTAAAGATAAATAAACACTCACTATACTATAGTAACACCTGAAGAAAATCACACAATATGGTTAAATATGAACACCATGGTGCTGCACGCTGGCTGTAGATTAAACACTGGAGAGAAAATCATTAGTTAACATAAATCAGCACAATCCATCCTGGCGAGGTCGCCAAATATTTCTGTTACGCTCAGATCCAAGCAGGGGAACTTAATGAAGTAAGGATGTCAAAATCTCTTAAAAACCAGAATATATTAAATCAAGGGACAAAAATAACAAAATTAAATAAAAACTCCAAGTTCAGGATGGAGAGTAGAAGATTATGCTACTTCATTCCTCATCAGTGTCACCAAGTAACAATATATATAAATCCAAATAAATAAGTACCCTATGAACACACACCTTAGTCATGGTTTTGCCTGGAAACTGGGGAATTACACTCATTGCTAGTCACGGGGAAAAGGGGCACGAGGTGGTAAACTCAGGGGAGGGTAGAAAGAATAATGCACTCAAAGGGTAAACACAGGGGAAGACACAGGGGTCTTTACTCCAAGGATAAACTCAGGGGAAGACACAGGGGTCATTACACTCCAAGGGTAAACTCAGGGGAAGACACAGGGGTCATTACGTTTGTACCGGCGAGTCGGGGTTCTAGAAGTTTCCGGCACCGGCAAAACACCATTCCAAAACATTGTATAGCATGATACACCCAACATTGAGAAGCCAAGCTCGCTTAATGGAACACTATTAGCCTTCACAAGCACATGGTGTAACAAATAGCAGAATAACACATCAAAACACTCAAGTGTAACCCGGGGAGAGGGAGCGGAGATGGACGGAGGCGGACACCCACACTGGCTGGTCTGCGTGGCTCGTCTGCCTCCTCATAGCCAAGCCAAGCTAAGCCCCTTTGGCGACGCCCAGCATAGCGAGACCTCTGGCGGAATCTTGATACGTTTTTACATTCTTCAATGAATGTAGAAAATAATCACCAATAACCTACCGAACGAAAACAATCATAATAATCTCAAAATAGGGAAATACATCACAACACACACACACCACCACCACCACCACCACCACCACCACTTCAGCTATATTTGCCGGTGGCTGGGTAACAAAACTACTCAGCCTGAATACATCTATTTACACCAAAACCTCGGTGTATTGGAAGGGCGTGATCGACGTCGGCTGGAGCCAAG
This sequence comes from Callinectes sapidus, assembly GCA_020233015.1. NCBI lineage: Eukaryota > Metazoa > Arthropoda > Malacostraca > Decapoda > Portunidae > Callinectes > Callinectes sapidus. Next base: position 4,535 of record JAHFWG010001477.1, on the reverse strand, counting down.
GATATTATAGAATCCTTGGCTAGGACGCATTGGGCGTGGTACTTTGGTCCGGGCGTGGGAATCGCGAAGCTCACCCTTGAACTCCGAGCGCGTCTGGGTGGAAGCTGCACCCCCCCCCCACCCCACCCATTCCTGCCACCCTCTCAAGGACGAGTGAGAGTGACATAAGCTGACTTGTCGCCTGCTGCAACAGAGTAGCTGACACTACATGAATACTTAAGTAATTACATCACTTGTTGACATAATTATTGGTGATGAAATATTACTGAGCCGTCACATTTTCTGGCATTAAGACTAATGTGATTTGAGCCTTTAAATCTAGTAGTGCAATTTGTAACTCTCTGTTATGTTATATGTTTTCATCTATATTTATCTATATCAAATATAACTATAATAACAATAATGTTATTTGTTTGTATCTTAATGTATTTCTCTTTTCTTTAATCTTCTTCGAGGCGTCAGAAATGACTAACCTGAAGTACGAAAAGATGAAATTGATGAACACTTAACAAAAGGGGAAAAGCTTTTGGCTATGGGTTCTCCCAGGAGCCTCGCTTCCTCAGATGGTGAAATTGTTCCAACCCAAACCGGTCCTACTTTTCGGGATTTCCCCGCTAAACAGGGTCAGAGAACGCTTACTAACTTTAGAAGTAAATCTCGACGATGTGGTTGTCGAAACACACCCAGATTCATCAGGTACTTCTGAACAATCATTGCATCAAGGGATGTGGACAGTTGTTAAGGCTACGGTAATTGGAAGTCATGTCATTCCTGACCTTGTAGCCATACACGTCCCTGTCTCCGTTCAAAACGCACGTGTAGGTTTTGACATCTGCATAGAAGGTTCTAGCCAACATAAAAATGGCCAAGACAAGCAGTGGAAACCACACTTGCTACAGTGCGAGAGACACATAAAACAAACGTTTTTTGCTAAATTCTGAGTTAAGGAGCACACTGTTTCAATTGCTGAAAAACCGCCGTGATGTTTTCGTTTTACTCAGTGAACCGTTAGGTGCAACCATGGTTAGGGCATGGTGGTTAGGGCACCATGTAAATTAAAACAATGCAATACATACATCTCTACCTATGTATCTTGGTCCCTTTGTCCATTTTCCTACTGTAATTGTACCTATTCTCATCTTCTGTATTGTCTTCGTGACCTTATACTGTTGTTTTAAACGAGCTACGTCATTGCATCTTAAAGTAAAACTCCAGCAAAAGCCAGAAGACACTGAGGGTACACCAGCTTAAAATGGATTGGTACATGTCTCCAGGACATCGCGAGGACGCGATGTTGTAGGTCACCGAGCGAGGTTAGGGACATGATAGGTAGGAATTCATTGTATATATTTATGTAGATATAATCTGATGCAGCATCTCTATAAGATGGTGCAATACTTCAGAAATGCTGACACAGCTTTGTCCTCTACAAGGAGTTGCATGTGTTTATATATATACCTTGGCATTTCAATTGTTATTGTATCCATAGGATGTTACATTTACTAAAATATAATAATATAAACTCTCTAAGTAGGATGTAGTTTATAAGACATCACTATATGAGATAAAATAATGTACTTGAACACTAAGGCATCAGACACACACACCCATCCCTGCATCACATGACCACGCCTCGGAGCCAGCAGTTTCCTGCGGCGTGAGGCGCGGCGGGCCGCACCAGGAGAAAAGAAATCGAGCTGTGGTGTGAGGCGATTGGGGGGAGACCCAACTGGGCCGCCGCTGGCCGGTCTTCCCCCGGTTTTGCGTGGTGTTTGGGGTGTGAGGACTTTTGTGTGTTGTACCGTGAACGTGTGTATTCTCGAGACTCAGAAGTGTTCTCTAAGTTATCTCCTAAGAGACAGACTAAACACTTCTCCGAGAAAAGACCGTGTCGTGAAATCACTGTAAATATCACACATAATATATTAACTTTTATAATCTGAGTTTCCTTCCAAACCCGGGTCCGAGAACTATAATATATATATTAACCAGTTGACCGCTCGCCACAAGTATCAGACTCACTTGGACAACTTATGTTGGTGAAGCTACCTTCAGTTCAACAATCTCATTGATGAATCTTTGGCGGGTGATTGAGCTCACATTACTGGCAAATAATCCCTCTGGTGCCCGTATACTTGCACGTCCTAGTATTAAATCATTTGCACAAAGATAAGATCCTTTGACAGAGCTGGAACCATTTTTCATACCTATGGGTCTTTCATTTAACATGTTTGAAACTTCAAACAACTCTGATTGGAGTTCACCAAAAGTTAAGATAGTATCTCCTATTACTCTCATAATGCCCTTCTTGACTAACTTCACCATGGCTTTTGAGCAATCATTTTCCCATGGAGCATCGGCAGCTTTTGTGAATTTTCATTCCATACCATCTTCCTGACTGAACTGGGATAGTTTTTCCTGCTCTTGAATGAAGAAATGAGTCTCTTTACTTGATAATGTGAGTTGAGACCCACGGTCTGAGTACATTGAGCGAGGGAAGCCTCTAATAGCTATAAACCTACGTAAAGTTGTGATGAGGCTTTCTGCATCGTATCCTTCCACTACATCTACATACGATGCCCTCGTGTTAAGGCAGTTTATTATGACCCCATATACCTTTTTCTTGCATCTTCCTTTGACTGTATCCTTGATCATTAGTGGGCCAAACAAGTCCAGTGCAGAATAATAAATGGGAGGAGAAGGTTTTAATCTTTCTTCTGGTACTGGCCCCATACTTTGTCCGATCACTTTCCTTTCTAATCTTCTGCATGTCACGCAACGAGATTTAACAGACTTTATCAGTTTCCTTGCTTGAGGGATCCAAAACTTTGCTTGAACTTTACATAGAGTAGATTTAATACTTGCATGATCTCTATCATGAATATTCTTGATGCACAACTCAGTTAGTTTGTGTTTAGTAGGAAGTAAGATAAATGCTTCATTATTATAATTATTTTTCATCCACATGGTAATTCGTGATCCTACATATATTATTCCATCCCTACAATACGGCCCTAATCTTTTGAATCTTACCAGCCAGTTATGCTCTAAAGGAATCTGGGCATGTTTGATCCACAGTGTTTCTGCATCTTTTAATTGTTCCACCGTTGGTAGTGAATGGATACCCTTAAATGAACGCATATGAAGAGCGTTCAGGATTCTTGCAGTGACTCTTATAACTTTGTGGTAAGAATTAAAGTTTTCAATGTCAAACATATTTAAACTCTTATCATTCCTATTGATCACCTCAGCTGTATTGATGATATAATTAATCTGAGGTGTAGGATGAACATACTTTATCGGCCATAGAGAAACTGGTAATTCTAAGAAAGCAGGTCCACATTGCCAACTTGACGTTGGGCCCACATCAACAGAATAATTTAACCGGGTTATAATGTCAGCAACATTAACTTCAGTTGAGATCCAATGCCATTCATTACTTGTGGTACTTTCCCTTATTTCCGAAGTTCTATTTGCAACATAAGTTCCTGTCTTAATGTTGTCTTTAGTTATTTGTGAAAGTACAATCTCAGAATCTGTTAAGTGATACACGTTTTTAAATCTTATGTTAGTCTCATTCATTACTGTATTGCGCAGACGAACACTAAGGACTGCACTCGCCAATTCTAGTGAAGGGATGGTCTGAGTTTTGATTGGCACGATTCTGCTTTTGGCTGCAAGTAGTCTAGATTGATATTAATTTTCCCCAACCTGCCAACGCCCATAAGCACAAGCAGAATATGCCAGAGTGCTCGCATCATTGAACATTACCAGGGTTGGTTCTATCAACTCTGTAGTATGGATGCATCTAGGAAGTCTAACAGTCTCTAACTCCTGCATATCCTGAAATAATCTGTACCAATTTTCTTTTAAACTTTCCGGAAAAGGATCATCCCAATCAAGTTTCTTCTCATTCTCATCAGTGTATTCAATAACTTGTCTCATCAAAAGTTTACCCCGTAAGGTGACCGGTGAAACTAATCCCAATGGATCAAACATATATATAGTTGATATGTAACTAAGAGCCTTTCTTTTTGAGTTGTTTTTGTAATTCATGCCAGTTACTCTCATCTTTAGCACATGGTTGATATACATTGTCTGTTTGTTCTGGTTTACACTTAAATTCTGTCCCAAAGCTAATTTCATCTTGCAGTGGATTCCATAATAGTCCGAAAACCTTTTCTCCAGGCATGCCAGATAAATCTACAGTTCTCTCAATGTGAGTCTGATGATACACTGATGATCCACTCTTTTAGGTGAAAGTTTCCCTGATTTAGAATAAACTCAACCTCCTCCATGATAAGACCAGCCCCTTTTGCATTATCCATGCTATGAATGATATCATCCATATAACTGTCTTGTATTATTACGTTAGCTGCTGTAGGGAATTCCCTTTTATACTTCTCGGCTGTTTGCCTCAGCGACTACAGCAATAGCTGGGCTACAAATGTCATCGAAGGGAACAGCAGTTAGGGAGTAGTGGTCTGGGGCACGATCCTCAAAATCCCTTCACAGAAACCTGTGCACATGGCTGC
>JAHFWG010000206.1:86517-98358 GCA_020233015.1 Callinectes sapidus | reverse complement strand
CTCTCTCTCTCTCTCTCTCTCTCTCTCTCTCTCTCTCTCTCTCTCTCTCTCTCTCTCTCTCTCTCTCTCTCTCTCTCTCTCTCTCCTCTTTTCCTCTTCATGACATTTACACTCATTTTTCTATCTTCATTATTTACCTATTTGTCTTCTGTTACGTGTTCTCTGTATTTCCTTCATCTCTTCATCTCAATTATCTTTTGTCCTCTTTCACTTCGCCTCCGACTCACTACATTTCTATTACTACTGCCTCCACTTTATATCCTTCCTCTTTCTTTCTTTCTTTCTACTCCTCGTCTTCGCTTCTCTTCCCTTCCCTTCCCTTCCCTCCCCTCCACTCCACTCCACTCCCTTCCTTCCCCGAACCATCTCTTCAAGTGAGTGGATTCAGCGTAACGTAGACATTTATCGTGCGGGCGTTGTTGATAATGTTTTTATGTCAACGCGAGCCGAAGCTGTCGAGGGCACCCCCACTGAGCCATATACAGCCGCCTCTTTTATGCATTAAACAGCTTCACCTCGAACCAAACATGGAGGTGGCCTGATGTTCGTTAAATTTCTCCCTCTCTTTCTCTTTCTCTCTTATATCTTGGTGCGTATCAAAATTCATCGTTTAGGAAAGATGGACGGGGAAAATAATAAGGGTGTTTTGATTGGTTCTGAGCTGCTTGGTACCCGTGGCAGGTGTTCCCACGTCGTGCTCAGGCTTGTCGGGTAAGAACAGGTGTTTGTGCACTGGGTCTGTTCGGCTCTCTGCTGCTAATTACTGGTCCGGGATGATGCAGTGCTGACGGTGTTCCCGCGTCAGCCCTGCCCCGAGCCAGCCTCGCCTTCTTTTCGAAGCGGTGTAAGAAAAATAGCTGACCGGCTACCTGCGCTTTGTGAACGGCCGTGGAGTCTGTACGTGCATGTTGCCAGCTTGAAAAAGGAGCGACAAGTAACCACTCCACCTTTTGTGTCTCCGGCAGCCACCAGCAACCCTCCTCCTTTCCCCACAGGCCCTCGCTCAGGTGTACCTTACCGCGCCTCACCTGGACTCGCCCCATCACCTTATGCGCCGCTACTCTGACGTCACCGGAAGCACTTCATATCCAGAGACACACCAGACCTATACTTTGGGCGGCCAGCCTCGCCCCTGTCAGCGTAATGATGATTTACCTCAGATACGCCCTCTTACTCCACGGGATTTATAGGTTTTAGTAGACATATCTAAGAGTGAGTATGTGTGTATTTGGCGTCGTTGTGGGCCTTGATGCAGCGTGTGTTCCTCCCGCTGCCGCCACTCCCTCCCCCTGTTCCTCTTCATTTGGCGACACTGACTATACAAACCCGTCGCAGCAGCAGCAGCAGCAGCAGCAGGAACAGCAGCTGCGCCTCCCTGTGGTGGTGTCTCTCAACTTTCGCGGCACGCCACTCCCATGCCCTAACCCAGGTGACCCCAACAAGCCTCCTCTACCCTCACACCCGCTGCGCTGCCCCGCCCAGGTGTCAGCGGCCCCCTGCCGAGAACTGTATAGCTCGACCCTTAAAAGAAACCGAACCAATATCTTTCTTCCTTTCGTACTTCATCATCATCTACAGGTTACTGATCTTATGCTTTATCATCTAATGCTATAAGCGTAGGGCCTTTAATTTACCTGTAAGGAATGGATGATTGAGGTGTATCTTATCTTCCACAGGTGTGCTTGGAACTGGCTCTCTTCACCTGGCTGGCGGGGATGGTACGTCTGTCACCTTTCTTGCTTATGGTCATCACCCCCCTACGGAACACCCGGACCGTGAGCAAAACTTGAAACAGATTGCTCAGCAGGAAAGTGACAATAACAGTGGCGGTGGTTATGGGAACCGATCACCCCACACCCGCTGGCCGCCTGCCAGTCAAGAGTTTAAGTTTTCCTCTCACGGGGAGATGACCCGTCCCCCCACGCCCCCAACGATGTGCCCATTGTTTGCACTGGCCGATAAAAGTTATGGCACTGCATCGAGGACACCGGTGTACGGCCTAGCGTGTAGGGAGAGGAGGGGCGGCCTGATCCTGGAGGCAACCCACGTGTACATTGACCCCGGCAAGTACCAGGTGGACGCACACTTCCTGGATGACCTGCTAGGGATCGTTACTGGAAGGTGGGAGGCCCAGGTGGAGGTGGAGGAGCTGCTGCAGGTGACCCTGAGTAAGTGTTGCAAGACTTGCTTAGTATATGCCGAGGCCGGCATGCGGGGGTGAGAGGCCACTGGAGGGAGTAGGGGAGAGGCTCACATGACGATTGCCTCACCTGTCTCCTCCCTCTGTCCCCCCCATGCTTGTCTTACACTCACATGCCATTGGGTTGTGTGGTTTCTTTTATTACTTGTAGAGACTTCATATAACTCTTTTCATTCCAGCAAAAGTACTTAATACTAATTTTTTCTTGATATTTTTAATTCTTAATTTCTATTATTGTTGTCTTTGTTATCATTATTCACATTATCATTCTTAATGTTATAGGCGCATATTAATTTCATCACTATGGTTCATCACTTTAATTTCAACTTGAATTACATACATTCCATGCTGATGATATTCAGAAATTAAAGAAAGTTTGATGTTGTGTTGTCAATAAAAGAAAAAAAGTGTGTGTGTGTGTGTGTGTGTGTGTGTGTGTGTGTGTGTGTGTGTGTGTGTGTGTGTGTGTGTGTGTGCATGAATCATCCGGGAGAGAGGGAGGGAGGGAGAGAGGGAGGGAGGGAGGGCACCAGTAAGCTACGGTCAAGAGGTGTACAAGTGACGCTTGGTGACGCGGGAACCACCCAGCGCGATGTCTTCGTTGTCCCTGAACCAAGTGCTCAGACACCTTATCGGGGCGAGACTCGCGAACCTCTTGCGATAGGACGTGTTGGCGCCTTGTTCACTCCCCTCCCTTCACCTTGCGTGTGTTTGTGCTAGGGGGAGCGTTTTGCTGCTCTAAAACTGAGCCTCCCGAAACGGCCCAAATGCTACGCCCCTGTAATCAAGGAGGCGGTAAATAGTCCAGACAAGAATAATCGCGCATGGAAATGTGTTGCGGCAAAGTATACCCCCACACGCGCCGCACTTTTCACTGCATGGTTAAATCGGTGAAGATTCACGCTAAACAATTAACAAACATTACCTGGGGATGAAAAAAGATGATGCGTTCCCAGTAATTTACACCCAACACACACACACACACACACACACACACACACACACACACACACACACACACACACACACACACACACACACACACTTGAGGGATCGCTATGAACTGTGTATCTTGTGGGCGGCAAGGGAGGTGTTAAAAGTGTTAAAAGTGTATGAGAAGGCATTAATCAGCGGACCAGACATTTATAATCACAGGAGTGTTTTCCAGGTAAGTGCAGGTGAAGGGCGGAGGAACACTTTTTCCACGAATAGTAAAATTTAATCATTGGCAATATTCATAAACATAATAACTATCACAATTAAATATATGCGCCTGCCAAACACCCCCAGCTCTTCAGGTTCTGGGGAGGCAATCTGAGAATCTCGTAGTTGAGGTCTCGCTAGTTGGAAGGAGAGAGTGAAACTGAGGATTTTAATGCAACGTATGGCCGTGAAGGTGGCTTGTATCTATTATAACATCATATATGGAGTCAATCCTTTAGTAACCCAACTGTAGCTTAAAGAAGTGTTCTCTCTCTCTCTCTCTCTCTCTCTCTCTCTCTCTCTCTCTCTCTCTCTCTCTCTCTCTCTCTCTCTCGCCACACAAACAGAATATCACGTTGGAGTTGAGTGTGGAATGCCATCGTCAAAGAAAACGCGGCGCTCAAAAGGGTCGCGCAGGGTAGACTTTAATATTTGTGCAACTATCGGTAATGTGAAAATTCTAATCTAAAACAACAATTCCGGGTCTGTTTCCTACTTATGTCTGCGTTTCGTAAGACTGCTGCTCAGTTGGGGGGGTTATGGTGGTGGCCGAAGGGGGGAGGGGGGGAGGGGATTAGCCTTATCTGGGACGCAGTGGTGTGTGTGTGTGTGTACGTGTGTGTAAGTGTGGGCGTGAGATTACAAGTTTGTGTAGTCAAGCATACGGATGAATGAAATATCGAACACTCACAGAGGAAGTGGATGTGAGGTGGATTGAGTGAGTTGAGAGCATACCATGATATTACTGAGTGGAGTGGCGGAAGGGCGGACGTGAAGGGCAAAGACTGGTGGGTGGGTGGGTGGGTGTGGGAAGTTACTGCCCGTGTGCGGAGTGAATAAGCGAGTGTGGGTGGAGAGTATGGGCCAGCAGCTAAGGGTGTCTGTTTGCTTGAGTGCGTCTGGGCGGAGCAGTGCGGGGGTGTGGGTGTGGTGTGGGCGGACCATTGATCCAACATCGACCTGAGGGTGTAGGAAGAGTAAGGGGAGGAGAGGGGAGGAGAGGGGGAGGAGGGAGAGGGAGGGAGTTGGGTGGGTAGTGCAGTGGGTGGGACGGAAAAGAGGTTGGGGAAAATCGGGCATTTTTGGGAAGATGCGGCAGAAGACATGGAAGAGGAGGAGGAGGAGGAGGAGGAGGAGGAGGAGGAGGAGGAGGAGGAGGAGGAGGAGGAAGAGAGGAAGGAGGGGCGATGGATTTTATTACCCTCCCACATCCTGCTTGACTTACTCCTCTCCCTCCCCTCATCTCCCCTTACCTCCCCATCACCCCAAACTCAGCGCTTTCGTCACCTCCCCCCACCACACACACACGCACACACACACACACACACACACACACACACACACACACACACACACACACACACACACCAAGTAACAGCACATTGTCACGCCTCCACCCACAACCTAACGTCACTACGCACTACATACACTCTTCTCTATACACTCCAGCTCACCTTCCATCCCTCTCTCACTCTCCACTTACTCTCCACTCACTCTCGCTATCCAAGTGTTGTTGTGTTGGTGAGTATTACCGTGAGAGAGAGAGAGAGAGAGAGAGAGAGAGAGAGAGAGAGAGAGAGAGAGAGAGAGAGAGGAACTACCCAACATTCTTAATTATTGTCTCATTGTTCCCTATTCTCGTATCTTTGCTTTCCTCAGTTTATAAGAAGTGTAATTTACTAAAGTTTCCAAAGTATTTATTCACTGATTTACTTTAACTTATTTATTTATTTTTTTTTTACGATTCCACTGATAGTTTAGCATTCTGTGGTGTGAACGGAAAAATACCATTGAGAACTTGAAGAGTCGTATTATATGGGTTTAGAACAAATAGTCATGAGAGAGAGAAAGAACAAACTACATTCAGAACAACGATTCGAGCATTGCACTGAAGAATTACTAGTGTTTCTAATTTACTAGTGAATTACTTAAGTGTTTCTATGGGTCTATAAGATGTCTTTGTTCAGCGTATCAACTTACACCTTTTTCACCATAATAACAACTAAACGTCAAATTAAAACAACAGAGGTTCTTTATTTTGAAGTGCAGTTATTTTGATTTGAAGATGAAATGGTGATGGTCATATACTCAAGTTTTTAGATTAATACACTTTGCTCCCTGACAATGCTCAACGGCTTTAAATTAAATTCCTTCGTACTTTGATTTTTGGTGGTAAACGAGCGAGGTTAAGGTGGAGTCTGATAGAGAGATTTAAAAAGGAAAAAACCTTGGATGATAAGATGAAGAGTGGAAATAGTTAAGTTTTCTCTACAGACTGCTACGAGTAGGTTCTGGCGGCTTCCTGCATCTTCTCATACTTTTTATTCCCATTCTTTTTAACGTTCTTATGTTTTATTCTTGAGGAAGAGCCGGAAAGAGAGGCCCATCCCGTTCACTCCATCCTTTATACCGCAAAGTTGAGGAAAACTATAATCTTTAACGGAGGAGGAAATTTTTACCCGCTCCATTTTTCATTTTCACGGAAACTGACGTAACACTTCGATCTTTAAGCTGGAGGAAAAAATCCAACCCACTCTAGCTTTCATTCTACAAAGCCTGGGGATAAAACTAGAATGCGATGGATGGGGGAGAAGGAAGAGGATTGTGAAAGAGGCCACTTGGTACGTTCCTGAAGAGCGAACGTGTGGTGGGTGAGGAAAGGAAGGCATCACCATCACAGGGAGAGGATGGAGGATGAAGGGAGAGTGGGAATGGGGGAGTAAAAGCCTTCAAGCAACCAGTAAACCTTTAAATGGCCTCCAAATGGTCTGAACCCGAGAGGTGAAGACGTAAGAGCAATGAGGGAGTGAGGGACGCCAAGGTAATGAGGCACAAGAAGAGGGACGTGGTAGAAAGATGAGCAACAGAAAATGACGTGGTTATTGATGAAAGATTGTATGAAAATTTTAGACCTTCATTAAAGGGAGACCGAACAACTATACACATGAAAAAGGAAACAGTAGAACAAAGGGGGTTAAAAACAAGACGAAGAGAAAAGTACATGAATCATAATAAACAGAGGTGACGATGATTTAAGATTAGAAAGAACTAAGAAACAAGGTCAAGAGATAAATAAACAAATAATAACGAAATAAAATAACGAGAAAAATATAGAAATAAGGCAACAAAAAATAAGATAGAGACAAATAAATTGATAACAACAAAATGAATAAATAAATGAATAAACAACGATGAAACAACTAACGAAAAAAGAGAAAACAAAACAAAATGCAGCTAAAAATAAGGCCGAGAGAAATGAATAACAACGAAATAAACAAATAAATGATACCAAAATAAATGAATATAAAAAATAACTAGAAAACAAGAAAAAATAAGGCACTTAAAGATAAAAACAAGAAAGAAATAATCAAACAATACATGAATAAATAATATCTAAATAATTAAACAGATAAGTAAGCAAATAAATAAATGAATAACTATATGGTAACAAAATGAATAAACAATAACAAAAATTAACGAAAAAAACAAGATCAATAAAGGGCAGCTACAAAATAAGGAAGCTACAAAAAAAAAAATAAACAAAAAAATAAATAAATAAAACAAAAAAACAATCAAGATCATGAGTAGATATAAAGATAAAAACAGCCACTGAAGAGGTAAGAATGAGGTTATCTTATACGCGGTGTCTGGTGAAGCTAAAGTCCTTATTCAGAAACTCATGCCTCTTCCACCACCACCACCACTATTTTCAAAGGCCACAGATGACTAGCAGGGTTTTCAAGAGTGTTTCTCCCGTTGATAATATAAAAATCTCGTCACTCTGCCTTTAGAACGGTACAAAACACCTAAAAAATCGTGTAAATTTAAATAGAGGCTTAAATAGTGGAGGTGAGGCACAGAAGTGTTTGAGAATGCGAGGCTAAGGATTCAGTACCGCCCCGTGTGGCTCTGACGTAAGGCTAACTAATTTGGGTGCGCCAGGTGTGTGTGTGTGTGTGTGTGTGTGTGTGTGTGTGTGTGTGTGTGTGTGTGTGTGTGTGTGTGTGTGTGTGTGTGTGTCGCTGTCAGGCAACCCCACTTCCGTTTTACTTCTGTGACTTGGGAGGGAGTTTTTCACTTTTACTTTTTCTTCTTGTATTCATCCTTAGTAACGTATTCTTTCCTGTCGTTGTTATTATCTATTTCTTGTATTTGGTTGTATGTGTGTGTGTATGTGTGTGTCTGTCAGGCAACCCCACTTCCGTTTTTGCTTTTGTGACTTTGGAGGGAGATTTTTACTTTTACTTCTTCTAGTATTCCTTTTTTTTCAACCTGTTTCTTATTCTCATTGGTATTATTTATTTATTACATTTGGTTGTATAGATGTGTGCGTCTGTGTCAGGTAACCCCACTTCAGTTTTGCTACTGTGATTAGGGAGGCAGTTTTTAATTTTCACTTCTTTTAATATTCATCCTTAGTAACCTATTCTTTCCTGTCATTGTTATCATTTATCTATTTTATTTGGTTGTATGTGCGTGTCTCTGTCAGGGAACTCATTTCTATTTTGCTTCTGTGATTAGAGAGGCATTTTTCAATTTTACTTTCTTTTTCACATTCATCCATTTCGAACTGTTCTTTCCTTTCGTTGCTATTATCTATTCCATTTGATTGTATATGTATGTCCATGTGTATGTTTTAGGCTCGTAATCTTAAACCCTTCAGTGCTTCACCTCCACGATCTCACAAGACCCTATTCAAATTTACATGATTTTTAAGGTGTTTTAAGGTTCTACAGACAGATTGACAATATTTCCGAGTAATTAACTGTGGAAATCTCGAAAACCCGCTAATTATCTCTGCAGTTTTGGAAAATAGTCGTGGGGAGAGAGCAAAGCGTTTCTGAATACCCATCTTAATGTTCTCTTTCTTCTCTTCTATTTCAACGTCCAATTCAAATGTGTGTGTGTGTGTGTGTGTGTGTGTGTGTGTGTGTGTGTGTGTGTGTGTGTGTGTGTGTGTGTGTGTGTGTGTCACCATCACCATTTCATGCAAGGTCACACACTTTCTCTTAGCCTTAAAGTGCGCGAGCGAAGGGCCACCAGACGGCGTGGTGAGGAGTGCACGGTCTTGAGCGCTTAGGCACACACACACACACACACACACACACACACACACACACACACACACACACACACACACAGGGACAGGATATCAGCTTGAATGTACAGTCCTTCTCGTTTCTTTTCCCTCTCACAACCACCACCTCAGAACGAATGGAACTGGACTGTGACGTCACCACACGGACTCCCAACTGTCTCCTCCTGACCCCATTGGCGGCACTCCTCCTCTTTTCTCCTTTTTTTCTGATCCTTTTCCTTAATTTGTCATTTCGATTTTATTTATTCTTTTCTGTGCTGTTTTTGTTTCTGTTTTTCTTCTTTTTTTTCTTCTATTTTTCTTCTTTTTTTGACTCCCAACTGTCTCCTCCTGACCCCATTGACGGCACTTACTCTCACTCTCCCTCTCCCTCTCCCTCTCCCTCTCTCTCTCCCTCTCACTCTCTCTCGTTAACTCGTATCATTCAATCACTCACTCACTCGTTTGTTAGGTCATGGCGTGATAAACAACGATATTTTCTTTAATTCGATATTCTGTTACGTAAGAGAGAGAGAGAGAGAGAGAGAGAGAGAGAGAGAGAGAGAGAGAGACAGACAGACAGGAAAAAAACATGAATGAATCTTCTAATCCTGGACAGAGATTAAAGGAATACATGAAAAATATCAATGAATTAACCCAATAAAATCGAAAACAACCCACACACACACACACAAAAAGACATCCTTTAAACAACACAATCTACAACCACACTCAATACAGTACTTACTAATCAATCCCCTTCATAGCAAGTAAGTAAAACCACACTATAGTTACAATAATCCCTCCCCCCAAAAAAATGGAGTGAAAAAATTATGGTTCAAACTTCCCGGCAGTAGCGTGTATCTTGAGTGAGGGGTGTGTGTGAGGCGCGCCGAACCACCACACTGTAATGACGGCCAGGCTTTTTATCCGTATCTAGAAGGGAAGCTAATGACCGGACAGATAATGACGATAGGTTTAGGAGGTAATAAGAAGGGAGAAAGGAAAGGAAAAAGGAGTGTGGAGGAAGAGAAGGAGAGGAGGAGGAGGAAGGAGGAAGAGTGTTTGGGGGCAAAGGCAGGATTATGGTTAGATAAGGAGAAGAGGAGGAGGAGGGAGGAAGACTTGTGCGTGAGAAGAATACATTCACGTTTAAAAAGAAGTAGAAAATGAAGGAGGTTTAAAAAAGGAAAGTAAGATTAGGAAGCAGAGGCTGAAATAAGATGGAAATTAGGTGGCATTAAAAGCTAAAAAAAAAAAAGAGGAAGTATAAGATGAAAGTTAAAAATAAACAAGATTAAAAACAAAACAAAACGAAGCGTAAAGTGAGGTAAAAATCAGGAAGGGAAGTTGGCCAGGTGTGCATGGCGTGAGAAAGAAAGTCAGGCAGATGGGTAGGCAAGCAGGCAAGCAGGCAGGGAGGCAGGCAGGCAGGCAGGGAAGGAGGCAGACAAACCGACAGAGAGAATAAAGAAAAGTAGGCGAGGAGGAGCAGGCACCACGACCAAGACCAGGTAGTCTGATAATGGCCAAGATACGCTGAGGGGACTACGTAAAGCGGGTTAGGTTGAGGTAGTGGTGGTGGTGGTGGTGGATAGCGGTGGTGGTAATGATCATGATGGTATGGAATCTTGCAAACCGTACCTACCTAAACCCTAGCCAAGTGGACCGTGGGAATGACCTGAAGTGGTGATGTGGATCGTGGTTGTTCTTTTTATGTAAGAGAGGGGAAGCTAACCAAGAGCAACAAAAATAATAAAGCTGATTAATTTCACTGTTCCCCTTTATAGGATCGAAAGAGATAGCTGAGAGATAAGAACAAATTTCATATAGGAACAAATGTCTTCAAACCTCCTTCCTAAAATAAAGTTAAGTCATAGGAAGTAGGAAATACAGAAACAGGCAGGGAATTCAACTTTACCTGGGAAATGAATAAGAAAGTGATAGTCTTAAAAATATGAAGTGTTGCAATGGAATAAGTAAATGACAGGGATTTCTTTCGGAAATTTGACATGATTAAGTGGAGTGTGGGTTGAAATGATGAATATTCCCCAATCCTACATTCATTTTCATCCGTATTCCACCCCACGTTGTAACACAGATGTAAGCTACGACAGAGAGAGAGAGAGAGAGAGAGAGAGAGAGAGAGAGAGAGAGAGAGAGAGAGAGAGAGAGAGAGAAGGGGGGCGGTGGAAGGCGGATCTGAACCACATCAATAATTTATTTTGTCGAGTTCTGAGCAAAAAATCTCGCTTCCCATTTTTTTTTTGCTGTTATAGTTATTTTCAGTGTTTTTTTACCGATTAAAAAACTTGGCACCTATTAACAGACGTGGGTATAGGGTGTGCTGTATGTTGTTGTTGTTGTTGTTGTTGGTTGTGGTGGTGGTGGTGGTGGTGGTGGTGGTGCTTTGTGGCGTAAGGATCAGCTGTTTATTTGTTCTTATTGGATTGTCTTTCTTTTCATCATCATTATTATCATCATCTGGTTCTTGTTCATTTGTTTTTACCTCCTCCTCCTCCTCCTCCTCCTCCTCCTCCTCCTCCTCCTCCTCCTCCTCCTCCTCCTCCTCCTCCTCCTGTTGCGCTTATCTGACCTCAACTGGAATATTGTGTTCAGTTCTGGTCATCCCATTACAGGAAGGAGATATATAAGCTGAGGAGAGTTCAAAGAAGAGTCACCAAGTTGATTCCACAATTGCGAAACAAACCTAATGAGGAGCGTTTCGGGAACTCAACTCGTTTAGTCTAGAAAAGCCAAGAATGCGAGGAGACTTATTTGATATATTTAGAATGTTTGTGGGCTTTGATTTGGTAAATATTAAGAACTATTTGATTACTGATAACTCTAACACCACGAGAGATAATGGGCATAAAATTACAGGTAAATAATTTAGATCAGACGGGGCTAAGCATTATTTCTTTAATAGAATTGTAAATGTTTGGAATTCTCTCCCAGCATAATGTACTCAACAGCAGCACAATAGAAACTTTTAAACATATGTTGGACAAACCTCTCGCTGCAACCCCTGAAATAACTTACTTTCCGCTTGTTGTTGTTGTTGTTGTTGTTGTTGTTATTGTTGTTGTTGTTGTTATTATTATTATTATTATTATTATTATTATTATTATTATTATTATTATTATTATCATTATTATTATTACTATTATCATCATCATCATAATTTTTATAATTAAGTTATTATTGTTATTTTTATTGCTACTATTATTATTATTATAATAATAATAATTATTATTATTATTATTATTATTATTATTATTATTATTATTATTATTATTATTATTATTATCATTAATTTTATTATTATTATTATTGTTGTTATTATTATTATTATTATTAT